>PVHY01004883.1:65000-88906 GCA_004024945.1 Uropsilus gracilis
CAGGAACGGGGAAAGAAAGTCACTATTACTGATGATTTTACTTAAATTTAAAATTCCATAACTAGAGCCCCAATCATTTTCTCATTAGTGGAATTTCCGCATAGGTTTGGGGAACACCTCGCTCTCTCAGACCTCTTTGAAACCTCTTCTCCTGGCATCTCTCTGTAGTGTTGTCCTCCCTCACGGAAAAGAGCCCCGATTCCTAGGTCAGCAGAGAGGTTCCGCGTGGAATCAATGGTTCAGCTACTTTGGTCGTCTAAATTCGTTGCTTTCAAATCTAGTACGAGACTAACCATCCTAACCATCAAAGAAATCGACGATATTACTGTGAAAAGAATTGCTCTCCTGCCAAACCCACGCTTATTCGACTGCAGCGGGGAGGTGGGTGGTGCGAAAGACCAGAGAAAACAACTGGAACTGGGCTGGGTGGCGGAGAAATCTGAAGAAATTCAGATATAGATTTCATCCAAAGAAACCAACGTGACCGAGATGAAATCTTGGGGGCAGACAAGGACGTTTGACTTTCTTAGGTCTTCTTAATGAGCTTGAGGTTAGCACTTCCTCGTTAGTATAGTGGTGAGTATCCCCGCCTGTCACGCGGGAGACCGGGGTTCGATTCCCCGACGGGGAGGCTAATAAGTTCCTTTTTTTACTTCGTCATCTTTTTAATTCTCTGTAATCACGTTGTTAGTACTTAGGGTAGAATATTATTTTCCATCGTTGTGTTACAGAAACTTTCGCTCCGGTTGTTATCTTACATTCTGTGGGCGGTGCTGCTCTTTGTTCTGGAACCATTATTGGGCTCCAGGTACTGAAAACAGAACGCACCCTTCCCTGCTTCCTATTCCCGGCTGCTCTGGTCAGAGAAACTTTTCAGTACAGCTATGTACTATCAAAACCACTGCCACAGGAGAATTACGTTTAAATGACAGAGCATATAGAATGCTCATCGAACATAAAAAAGTGATTATCCAGTCCCTGCCTCTCATTTGCATGCTGAAAGAACTGCCTCTCATTTGCATGCTGAACACCCAAGTAGGTGTTCAAGTCCTCTGTCCTCTTAGACATCAGCCCCTGGAATGATACCAACATACCCCACCTCCACACAAGAGCTGGTATGTGCTCCATCCAGCCACACTGGCCAACCTGGGCAGCTGCAAACTGGTCCCCCTTGACTATGGCATCTACAAAATATAGTCAGATGTGCGGAAGAAGATGGTAACATGGTCACAAACTTTCAGGAAGAGCCGTCCAAGTTCCAGGAGCATGTGAGAGGAGTCAGCATTACTGCATTCGGGGAGATCAGAAGCACGAAGCAATGTGCTCCTGAATGTATGTCAGGCTTTGTGAATTAAAGACTAAGCTTACTGAAAGGGAAAAAAGAGTCACTATTGTAAAGGCATAGCTCTCAAAACAGTTTGGCATATCATCAGTGTGGCACATCTATTCTACACCAATAGAATAGAAGAGATATTCCTAAGGACACTCATCAGTTCCTTGATTTAAGACTAAGGTAATCCTTAACCGACTAACAACAACAATAGAACAAAGGTATTGTACCAGTAAAGAATGTCCATTTTAATTGATTGAAACTCAATAAGTTGATAGTTCAAATGAATATCCATGTGGAAGTAAAGTGAGTATAACATATACAAAATGCAATCACATGAAATATTTCTTTAAACATGAAGGGTAATGCGTCTGTGAGATAATTTAGGATAATGTCTTGTTAACTTAGAAGTATGCAAGAATTCTAAAATTCATTACATGAAGCAGTCACTACATCAAAATGATTCATCAAGAGATCATTTTGGATTTCTTTTGTAAAGTATCTACCAAGTCTTCAAATTAGGTTATCTAATTCTTATTGATTTATGGGAATTCTTTACATATCTTTTTAGTCACTTGATGACTGTATGTATTACCAAAGATATAATTTACTTTTCTTTTGTGTGTGCATATATATACAGATATATTGATATTATATACATATATATTGTATACATATACATATCTATTGATACTGATATTCAAAACTTATTACTAGCCCCTCTTAACCAAATATAAGGCAAATCTTAAAGAAGATATTTGTATTGCATATGCCTAAAAAAAGCTACTCCAGATTATAAATTTAGATATACAGTGTCCTTGTTTGTATTAATATTTGTTAAATGGAGCACAGAGTACCTAATAGTGAATCCAGTTGAGATCCAACGGTGGTCCACAAAAGAAGCTGAAATAGAGTTTATCACTCACAGATCCTCGAAGCAGCCATGGCACACTTGGAGGGGCTACATGAGGAGGTGAAAGCAGAAAACAAATGGGTTGGACAGTAGGATCTGTGGCACATACCATCTTGAAGGGTCATGGGCAAAGTGCTTTGGGTTCCAGGGCCAAAGCTAGATTTATCAACTCAAACCCAAAAAGAGGAGGTTTTGTAAGTTCCATGGTGGCATACTCTATGGGATGCACAAGCAGAAGATCCTGGGAGTCAGGGGAGATCATTGATCATAGATAGTAAGGGCTACTGGGAAAACCAAACCAGGAACTTATATTTCCTTATGATGCTGTGGGTTGCTATCTAAGACCTTTGCTTCATGAGAGGGCTAATTGTCAGTTTAATTGTAGCCACTTAGTCAAGCAAAAAGGGTGACCAGGCAGTCACCAAGGGTAGCTTAGCTAAAATGTTGACATGTGTAGCTACAGATAGATGTGAATAAGAAAAATGAATATGGAAGGACAAAATTCCATTTAAAAAATGGACAAAAGAATCCAGTGGGTCCTTCATAAAGGATGGTCTTCTTCATTGCACATCAGAAAATGTGCAAAATAAAATGATTAGTTCCCAAGATGTATTAGTCAGAGATCTCCAGAGAAACAGAACCAATAGGATGTGTGTATATCTATTTAGAGAGAGAATGAGAGAGAGAGAGATTTGTTAGTTGCTTTTTTTTAAGTGGCCCTTGTGGTTCTAGAGACCGTGAGCCCAAAATTTGCCGAGTGTGCCTCAGGCTAGTGACCTAGAAGGAGTTAATACTACAGTCCATGTCTGAAGGCTGTCAGCTAGCAGAATTCCCTTATGCTCAGGAGGACAATCTCTGGTTATTTATGCCTTATTTATGCCTTCACCGGATTGGATGAGGCCCACCCACATTGCAAAGAGCAATGTACTTTATTCAAAGTCCATAAATTTAAATGTTAACCTTGTCCAGAAATACCTTCACAAAAACATAGACTATTTACAAAATTCCTATAGTAAAATTTCACTTAAAAGAATTGTCAACCATATACACACATACAAAAGAAACACATGCTAGTTGTCTATATATAGGGGCAACACGGTTGACACATAAAACTAGCCACCGAAACTATCTACCAGAAAACTTAAAGTAACAGAAAACAGACAATTACTGAATGTTATTAACTATATGGAGCAAATGGTTCTCATATATGAAAATATAAATTGTTCCAATCTCTTGGGAAAAAGCATTGGCACTGTATACTAAAGCTCAAACATAGAGATTAACCATGACCTTTCAGTTCCTTTCATTAATGCATCTATCCAGCAAAGATTGTTATTTATGTTTCCTGAAAGACACGTTGCAAGAGTTTAATGACAGCGCCCCAGTCAAGCATCCCTGAAAAGAGGTAATACATTTGGAAAATGCTTTGGGAAATGCATGTTTTGTCCATGTGCAACTGCCATCAAGTATACTTGCACACACCTAGATAACACAGCCTGCTGCACACTAGAATGTATGACAAAGCACATTGGGCCCTGTCATCTACTTGGTCCTTCATGACTAAAGTGATATGAAGCAGTCTATGACCATATCAAAATAGCCCAACTGGAAATGATCCAAATGCCTTGTGGAGAAGTGAACTTTAAGAAACGCCTTGACATCTGGGGCTGATGTTGAAGAGTAGAATTGGTGGGAAACTGTTAGAACAAGAGTGAGTGCACTGAGGACCTCCTCAGAATGAGTGCCCTGGAGGAGTGAAGGGATGCTGCACACCCTGTTAAGTTTCTTTTCTGCTCCATTCCTTCTATCTGCTAACATTTCTCTTCTCTGATCCCTTCTCCTCCTCTGTCTTGTTTTTCCATGTGTTCTCTGCTCCTAACCGGAATCCTTTTCTTCTTAATTCTAAATGAAAAGCAAAGTATGAAGTTTCTGAATTTACATTTTGTTTCCTGAATTCACCATAAAGTCCTTTTTTTTAATTTTTAAAAAATTTTAAAAAATTTTTATTTTTCACCATAAAGTCCTAATAAATGTGTTTGGTTCCTGAAAGTGCCAGAGAAGGTGGGAAATGAGGGCTGGGAACAGAGATCCACTGTACACAAGGAATACTAGCTGAAACTACTACAGAATTGTGACATCTGATTTTCATTTCTGAAACCTGCTTCTTTACAATCTGTGTTCTTTGGCTTTCATTTCTAGACATCTTTGGGTCAATAGAGATGACTAATGAAACAAGAAACCAAACTTTGCAAATGTCCTACTATGACACACAAGGCAGATAAACTGTACCAGATCATGATGTTCAAGAGGAACGACCTATCACTTTTACATTTCAAGTTAGTACCATGGGAGGAGTCATTTCATATGAACTCATGTTCCAGAGGTAAAAATTACTGACTATTCCAGTCACTTCCTTAATTTACAAATTCTAGACCTCTTTTAGTGATTTTTGCTCTAAAAGCATCCTATGATTAACCCTAGCCCCTTCTCTCATTTCACTTCCCTCATGTAAAACACCAAGACTTTACAAATGGAACTCTCCTTGGCTCAGTAAGTTTACTAAACCCGTTTACAGGACTCAAAAGACTTCCCCGATGGTCTTTGTATGGGAATTAGCTTAAATTTTGTTTTCACTCTCAAACTAGAAATTATGCTGGGTTTGAAAGTCAATATCCACTTCCTGTAGTTTAACAAATCTTTCCTGCTCTTAAGCTCTGGAATTTTCAGGCTGAAAAGATATAATGGTTGTGATGCTCTTTATAAACAAATAGTTCATATGAAGCTATGATAACAATCATTGCTTAAACACAGATAAAGCTTGGTTACCTTTGAATATATTCCCAACATGTAGTCTAACAAAATGTAATATACTCACACTCTAGACTAGCTGGACTTACCATAGAGACAGAGTTCTGAAATAGAGAGAGCTTACAGAGTCCTTATTTCTTAACTGTAGCCAGTTTGAAGGGACCCCTGACCTGGGCCACATCCACCCCAACTTTACATGCAAATCCAGGCAGAGTCCAAGCTTACAGATGCCACTTACTGAGTGACCTTGATCAAATAAATATATTCCTATGGACCAGATTTATAAAATGAGGATAATAGTAGCATTAATTTTATACAAATACTGTGAAGATTGTACAAATTAATATACACAGAGCTCTTAGAAGAGTATTATGTAACAAGTGCTTAATAAATAGGAACTGATATTAAAATAATTTCTGTGTACAAATTACACTAGGTTTTTGAGCGTATTGCTTTTTTGTTTCGTTTTGTTTTTTAAAGAAGTGTGTTCCTTATAGTATTTGTGAAAAAAAAATTCATAGCCACATTTAAGAAAGTCTTTGATTGGCTTCTGATGGCAGTTAGGGTCCAGGGCAGCTGGCACCCTGTACCATGACAAAGGTGGCAGGAAGCCCCTGAAACAGCCCAAGAAGCAGACCAATAAGATGGACGAGGCCTTCAAGCAGAAGCAGAAAGTGAAAAAACTGTGGAGGTAAAAGTGAAGTTTACAGGGAATTATCTCTTTGGCTGCAGATGGAAATAAGAAATCTAGCAAAAAGAAGTTCCTTGTGCTTGAGGCAGTGTTGGTCCTTAATTCCATTCCTGTTTCTGAACCCAGGACCCCAATATGGGCAGTATTAAAATTTAGGCATTGATGCCATAAACTGTGTCTGAAAAACACAGAGGCCTAAAACGGAAAGGGTACTTTTACTTTGTTGCAAATTTCAGCTGTGGACTCAGAAGAGAGAATGTATCAACTAGAGGGTGTGTAAAGGGAAATTGGAGCCTTTGGCTTTTAGGAGAAAGAAAAAAAAAGTTTAAAAAGGAAAGCAGAGACTAGACGAGATTTTTGGGGAGAGGAGAGACGACAATGGCACATGGGTAAAGAGTAGCCCGAGTAACCAGGCTGGGCAGAAGCCCCCTGGAAGAGCAAGCTGGTGGTGGCAAGGAGCCATGGTGACTGGTAGAAGAGTGGCCAGTGTGGAGAGTGTGGCACCATAGCAAGGTGGCATAGTGAGCTAGTACCTGGAGATAGCCAGGGATTTGGAAAGCTGATTTGGGCATCAGCAATTGTGGAAAAAGTCCCACCAGGAGCATGTAGCGAGACCTAGTCCCCCAAAAATATAGCTGGGCATGGTGACGTGCGCCTGTAATCCAGCTACCTGGGAAGCTGAGGCTGGGAATTGCTTGAGTCTGTGGTACCCTGGGCAATGTGAGCCTGCGGTTCCATGGGCAAAACCAGAGAGACCTCGTCTCAAAAAAAAAATTGTGAAAAAAGTTTGAAGCACCTTGGAGAAGTGGAGCAGCTCAGAACACTAGAGTGAGAAAAAGCAAAAAAGAAGACCCGGGAGAAAGACTGGAATTTGCAGAGTGCCTGCCTCAGTTTAGAGGGGCAAAGGGCACCATCTTTGACATGTGTCTTGTGGACTTTGGGGACTGAAAATGGTGACTGGGGTAAGATAACTGGCCACTTGTGGCTTTAGGAATGTTTTGTTTTCCCTGTTAACAAACCCTGTTTATTTATAAACCTTGTTAATAAACCCTGTTGTTAAACTGCATTTCAGTGGCAACTACTACGCAGGAGTGGTGCAAACCTGAGGGAACCTGGATGGCAGAAGCCACATTTTGAATGTGGCTTGTTGGTTGGTGGTGGCTTCTGCCCCTTTTTGACTCGATTTCATTTCAACATCTGGATTCCCTGCCATAGTATCTTTTGCTTCTAATAACTGGAATGAAGTGTTTGAGATCCTGTTGTACATTTAAGAATAAAAAAAATTTTTTTAAAGCATGCCACTGGCTCATCTCCTTAATTGATCAACCGCTTCTACTTTAGCTGGTATTCTAAACCCAGTTCAGAATACTGCCCAAGTGTGCTCACCTTTATTCTTTGTTCTTTCCTGAATTCTGTACTACCTGGAATTAAACCAACTACTTGGAATTAAATCAATACATTTGGTTTAGTCTTGAATCTACAGGGGATGGTGTTGGGGGTGGAGTGAAAAGGACATAGTAAACGAACTAACTAAAATATCACATAACTGAAAAAATTCCTTGATCTAGGTAGTATTTTATGGTGCATGTTGTTGCACTGACTTCTATCCTCAGTTACTTCATTTTCAAAATGGGGCTTATCACCTACCTGATAGGGTTGATTATAATGGTGATTAAAGGAGTGAATGCATGTAGTGCCAATCAATGTCCGAAAACACAGCAAAGGTTGTTGTTTTTTATGTGTATTTTTTTAAGGTTGAGGTGGGGGGATGTAACTGGCAAAACAAGAAAAGGTGGCTGTAGGTGTTACAGTAATACTGTTTTATAAATGTATTTACTAAAGCAGAGTAGCAATGAAAGCACCTCCATGCAGTCAACTCGACCTTTTGAAAAAATACTGAGCAAATAAATACAAGCTGGCAAAAGTCCCTTTGACTCGCACAGTTCTGAATTGGAAGGCAAACACGCACAGCTGTGAATTTGGAAGGCAAACAAAGGTGCACTAAACAGATGTCCGTGACAACCTAGGTTTAAAACCGTAGCCGGCAGGATTCGAACCTGCGCGGGGAGACCCCAATGGATTTCAAGTCCATCGCCTTAACCACTCGGCCACGACTACCTGCTATTATGCACTCCTTGTTAATAGTTTTGAAGGTGTAGCGATAGGTTCATCATCTAATAAGTTTCAGGTCTACTACAATGGGATACAGTTCATATATGGGATATGTGAAATAGACATTGTTCCTGACTTTGAAGTCCTTTTACCCTCTCGTTGTCTTCAAAGAACTGGTTGAAATCCAATTAAGTGGGGTGTGGAATGAGAGGGGAACAATGCAGAGTTCAACTCTTGCCTTCACGCTGAAGAAAACGATGCTGGGAAAGTGTGCGTTCCTCGGGAGAAGCTCACTCCGCTTTGCCTCTACAGTGAGAGAAGCTCGCACTAGGGAATAGGCAGAAGCTGCTAAACGAATGGGTTTTCCAACATGGGGACATTCTCTGTCTCTCAACATCAAAGAGCTTGTGAATGCCAGGCTTAATCTGACTGTATTAGTAAAATTGCCTTTGGGATTAGAAATTTAATTCAGTGAGACACTAAAAACACACACACACACACAAAAACTAGGTTCTTTTGATTTTTTTACTGGGGGTTTTAGGGACTATAATACCGAATTCTGGGAATTTAAATGCTTTATCAAAACACTGTAAAGTAGATTCAAGCAGATTTTCAGAAACAAATAGGATTCCTTTCATGTCTAAGAACCTCTGACTCTCTCTTGTAATTATCACTCTTCCAAGCCTGTTTTCCACTATGGGGCAGAAAGATAATGGTTCCTGCAGTGTGATGAGTTGTGTCACTCAGAGAGCTGTGTTGAAGTTTATTTTTCTTCTTTATGCAATTTCACACTGAAGACACAGGGGAAAAGTCCATCGATACAGGGTCTTTTACAGATATTTGGGATAAATAAGATTATTATGTGACTCCCAAAGAAGACATGATTCCATTACATTCCCACTAATGGTGTCATAGAGTTCCTTTTCCTCCAAACCCTCTCTAGTACTTGTTGTTCTGGAGCTTTCATGTGCCATTTTCAAACAGGTGTGGTTTAGTCCTCCATTTGTCTTATTAAGAATGATGATGAATGTTTATGTGTAGAGAGCACATTGGGGAGGTGATCCAGTTACCTCTTGATCCAGTTACCAATTGATAAATTCATTCCCTCTGTAACCCCTCTAGGATCTTACCTGCTTTGTCTCTTAATCTTTAGGGATAATAAGACTTTTGGCTAGAATACAGCTTGTGAGATCATTATGACTCATCAGGTAACTAGAGTCATCATGGGCAAGAGAAAGCTCAGGGAATCTAGGTTTAAAAGCCACAGGCACTAGAAAACTCACTGACAGGAGATAAAATGACACCTGCTTTCCATATATATGCCTGCTCCTTCAACAATTTGTAAGGCAGATGAGAATTTAAGGATTCTCAGTGGAGAGTGCTGAGTAGACACCAGGAAGCTGTAGACAAGGTCCAGTTGCCCTGTAATAACAGCCTGTTCCTCTCCTTTCTGTGTGACAAACTTTCTCAGAGTCAAGTCTCTCCAAAGTGCTTCATCAGTAGTCTGTACCCCAGGGCCCTCTTAGGTCTGGTTTAACTAGTATCTGGGCTGAATTCATGGGTGTGGCTTTGACCTAATTTGCAACTCTAATAAAACACCCAGCCACAATTAAAAGATGACTCTAACTTAGCAGTATGATGCTTAGTATTTATGTACAGATTTTGCTTCTTTAAAATTAGGGTGATATAGCAGAACTTAACAAATGTAGAAGATTCTTACCTGGGATCTGTGAACTCCAAGAATTCCATAAATATCCTGAGATATAGTTTGCAAAGTATATATATATATATATATATAAGATAACATTCACTTTATTCTGAGAGTGAAAGACGAGTTCGAATCTCCTGTGTTACCTAAAGTTATTCACAACATTCCCTCACGTCCATAGTCACCTGTGCATCTAAAACAAACCACCTTGTAGACCTGACTACTAACCTATGGTCTCAACCTACAATCAAATCTTTCCTCATTTAGTCTTTGACTTTAACTGTGGTTCTGGTGCTCCTATACCCAGTCCACAGACTGTGCACTCACCTCATATCTTACAGAAAAGTATGTGGCAACACTACACAGCATCTTCAATCTCTGCTCATGCAAACATGTAGTTTTTATTCTTATTAGAAGAGTATTCTCTTATTCTCTCCAGCCACCTCAGTTTCCCCAACTCTGGACATTATTAGCATTTTTAGCCACTATCCTATCACTGTAAAGTAAAATCTCTACACGCAGCGCCAGCGCTTGGTGTCTTGCTCAAGTCTGTGTCAGTCACACTGAGCACAGCTGTCAGCATGGCCCACAAGTTTCTCCTTCCTAATTCCAGGCCTATATTCCCTGTACTCTTAGGACCGGGGCAAACTGTGCAGATGATGTAATAACACAGTTTATTAGTTGTGAGAAGGTGATTATACTGGTGCATTTGGCTAGCCAGAGTTCTAGATTCACTTGGAAGAACTGAAGCCATGACCCCAATATGGGCAGTATATTTGTTCATAAATTTAGGCTTTGCATTGCTGTGTCTGAAATATATATATTTCCATAAATATATATAAAAATAAGTATATTTTATAAATAAATATAAATAAAATAAAATAATTAATAAATAAAATAATAAGCATAAACATAAATATATATAACAAATATATAAATGTATATATGATATATATAAATAAATATATATTTATATATGATTATATATAAATAAATATATATACAAATATATATATAATATATAGGAAAGGAGCACAGACTTTGGACACGAACTTTTGGAAAGGAGAGGAGGCAAGTTCAGGGAGCTCAGAGGTTCTGGGGCCTGGAGGAAAAGGACCCAGAAGCGGAGTCTTCTAGGTTCTCCCAGCATCGGGCCCTGAAGGGTCAGAAGCCATGTGAGGGTGGAGGAGAGGTGACCCAGATGAAGTGCTGAGCCACCGTGCGACCCAGAGAGACCTGAGCTCAACCTCGTGTTGGGAATGATGGAGGACCAAAGGACAAGGACATAACTTGGTGATTGCAGGCTGAGGTGAACCCCACGCAGCTCCCCGAGGAGCAGAAGTGGGGTTCCTTTCTGTTTGGGGTACTTGTGCACGTGTGGACTTTGAGACTCTTTGTTTTTCCCTTGACAGTAAATAAACCTGTGTGTTAAACCTTATTGCTGCTTGATCTCTGGGCAACTGCTTGCACACAGGCGGAAAAACCCACATTGACAAAAATTTAAAAGGGAGTAGTCCCCTACCCCTGCTACAGACTTTTTAATTTGCTTACATTTTTCTTATTCCCATGAACAATAGTTTCTGTTTCATTGGGATGACAGCTAGTTTCTTTATTGTTAAAATTTATTATAGTATATTTATTACAATTAATGGATGAACACTTGTTATTATTAATAAAAATCCAAAAGTTATTCCCAATTTCTGGGGGATCCCTGACCCTCCTTGTTCTTGGGGCTACTGTCTCCCTACGGACAAAAAACCCAAGTATGAGGAACACACAGGAAGCCAGTATCTGCTGAAAACAACAGGCAGATAGTATGGCCAGATTAACAAAATCAGCTAAAATACTTTATTAGTAAAGACAAACATAAAGTCAGGCGATAATAAAGAACAGAGATGACAGGCTTTGATTAGCGGGAATACTGGAGCAGCCCGCACTCCAGCCCTCCAAACAGTAGCCCTGATCACGCGACCCTAGCTTGTGCAGAGGTTACCGCAACCCCAATATCTCCAGGCACCTGTATGCTTTCCCTGCTGCCTTGTCACCTTCTTTGAACATTATCTTTCTTTTGATTCTAGATAAATACGAGACTGCCTTTGGGTCTGGGTGGCACATTACTTCCTGGTGCAGCCTCTCAAGGCTCTGATTGCTCCAACCCTTTTGGATTCTGAATAATTTTTTTTTTTCTCATCCCACCCACCCTTCTGAACGCTGATGCTCTGCAAGGGGGAGAGTTCCTTAGTTTCCCCCTTTACTGTTCCAGTATCCTATTTAGAATACTTCATTATATTTAGTCATCATATATTCTTGGGGTCCTCTTGGCCCCCAAGAGGGCTTTCCTTAATTTTGATTAACTTCGCAGTTTGGAGGATTACTGCTCAGAGATTTGGTAGAATGTCCTTTGGGATTCATCTGAGGATTTGCTCATAATTAAACTGGAGTTTTGGATTCGGGGGAGGAAGATCACAGAGATAATGTACCATGTTCATTGTTTATATTATATCAAGAGCACGTACTATCAAAATAGTTTGTCACTGTTGACGCTGACCTTTGACCACCTACTAAGGAAGTATTTTCCAGCTTTCTTGATTTTACTCTTCCTGGCCTTCCTTTGTTTTACTCATTGGAAAGCATCCCTATGTGGAACCTACAGTTAAAGACTAGGGGATTATATTATGTGGAACTCTTCTGTACAGGAGATTCCCCAAGAGACTGAAATTATCTCCACATCAGGGAAGCTGCAAGTGCAGATTACAGGAATTGGTGTGTAGTCTTCATGTTCAAGCATAAGCATTTTCCCCCTAATGTCTTTTTCCCCCATTTTAAAATCTGTATTAGCAAGGAATGATGGGTATTTATTTTGTCCTCTGGATTATAATCCAGCACACTATTGCTCAGACTGTTCCAGTTTTGACCATGGCAGACATATTTTACCTATTTTTTTCAGAGCACCCAGAAGGTGGTACATGCCTAAGTCCTTAACATACATGTTTGTTGTGAAATAAGGTGAAAATTGGCAAAAGAGGCAAGAGGACTTGAAGCCAGGACCCCAGTGTGGGCAGTATTAAAATTTAGGCACTGATGCCATTAGCTGTGTCTGAAAATGGAGGTAAAAGATGGCCTAAACATGGTAAGAGTACCACTTTCTTCTTTTACTTTGTTGCAAACCCCTGGTGGGGAAGAGAAAATGAAGCACACACCCTGAGGGGAAATTGGTTGAAGCCTCTGGTTTTCAGGGAAAAAAACAAACAAACAAACAAAAAAGATAAAAGGAAAGGAGCAAAGACAGAGACTTTTGGGAAGAAGGGGAGGCATGAGAATAGAAAGCCGGTAAAGAGCCTGTGGCCAGGCTGAACAGAAGCCCCCTGGAAGAATGAGCCAGTGATTTGGAGATAGCCAGTGATCTGGGATCAGCATTTGTTGAAGACGTTTGAAGAGCCTTGGAGAAGCAGAGCAGCTCTGAACGCTGGAGAGAGAAGAAGCTGGAGAAAGACTGGGCTTTGCCTCAGGTTTGGAGGGGCAAAGGGTTACCATCATGGACATGTGTCTTTGGGACCTTTGGAACTAAAAATGGTGACTGGAATAAGGTAACTGGCTACTTGTGGCTTTAAGGACTTTTTGTTTTCCCTGTTAATTTTCCTTATAAATAAAACCCTGTCGTTAACCCTGTCGTTAAAATTGTATTTGAGGGGCAACTGCTACCATGGGTGGTACCTGAGGGAACCTGGGTGGCAGAAGCTGCATTTTACACTTGATCTTAGCCAAAAGGCCGAGAAGCGATAGAAGCTGCATTTTAAAAGTGCTGCTTCTTTTTCCTGTTTTGTTAGTTGGTTGGTCTTCTGCCCCCTTTGACCTGATTTCAGCCTTATAAACCAACAAGCCAACATAAAAATAAGCAACACTTTTAAATTACAATTTCTGCTTGCCCCCCACCCCCACCGCCCAGGTCCTTTTCACCAGGGGGTTAGTTGCAAGAGTCACAAAAGAATCTAAACAAGATTTATTAAGAAGTAAAGCCCAAAGTCATAAAGGCCTCAAGTGGCCACTTACCCCACTCACTGTTAAGTTCCAAAGTCCCCAAAACACTCCCAATATGGAGCCTGCGTTTCAAACAAAAAAAGCACATGAGCCAAGATGGCTCTTACCCCCTTCAAACCTGAGGCAGACATTTCACACAGTCCAGTTTTTCAGCAGACACAAATTCCAAGTTTCAAGATCCAAGCTTTCCAATTCTTCCTTGTTCCAAACTCACCAAGTTCCAAGTTTTCCAATTTCAAACCTTCCAGCCTTCTCTTGCTTCCACTCTCTCCAGTGTCCTGTGCTCCCCCGCCCCCATACTCCTATGGGACCCACCTAAGTGGTGTCTGGTCACCCCCAGCCCACTGTTCCTCAGAGGCCTACAATCATGCTGGCCCTCTCCTGCCACTGTCTCTTCAAATCCAGAGCTCTCTTCTTTTTCCCAGCCTGCAGCAGCCACAACTTTAGGCACCTCTAACTGCTTCTAAACAGCAGTGCTCACAAGACAACTAAACAAACTTCTCCCCTGGATTTCTAGCCTGGGCCTATGTCTCAGGACTGCAAAAAAACTGCTTTGCCCCCGTTTGCAAACTTGTTGCCAATCTCAGCAAATTTCTCAGTTCCAGACCCAGCTACTGCTACTTCACAGCAAAAGCTGAAATCCTTGATCTCAAATTCTGGAGGCTGCTCAAGCCCCAACCACGATGTCTGTATCAACAACTACTAAAATGAAAACTCCTGCAGATTCCACCCAGTATCAGTGGCATGAATCTCATTATGTCCCAAGCACTCATGATCATAGTGTCTTGTCCCTAAGGCTTCTGGAAATCACTTGGCAGAGAGTTTTGCTCAGTCTTCGTCCTGGGGACTGTCTCGGGGCCAGAGGGCATGGGGAGCTGATAGTGCTTTTTATGGGCATGATCTGGTACTCATGCAGCAAAGCACATAGTCGTAAATGAGGCTGAGGAAAGCTTAAAGGTGAAAAGGGATCTTTGGGCCTAACCTGACTCCATCTGGTGTCAGACTCCATCTTACTGAACTTTTAACTCAAAAAAAAAAAAAAAAAAAAAAAACCTTAGTGATAGTGGTGGAGACTGTAGGATTTTATTTCAGTAATTGTGTATGCAGACCTTGTGGTTGGGGTTTGAGTGGCCCCAGAATTTGGGATAAAAGATTTCAGCTTTTGCTATGAATAAACTCCTACTAACTGGCTTGGAGCAGAGACGTTTGCTGAGATTGGCAAGAGTTTGCAAATGGGAGCAGAGCTGTTGTTGTTGCAGCAACAACAGAAGAGAAATCACTGCCCAGGCTGGTGAATCAAGGCTAGAGGTTTGTTTTGTTGCCTTGGGAGCACTGCTATTGTGAAGTTATGAGAGGTGCCTAAAGCTGGGGTTGCTGCAGGCTGGTAAAAAGGAAAAAGAGCTCCAGAATCTGGAGAGTGGAAGCAGGAAATTTGGAGAGACAGAACTTAAAACTTGGAATAGTTGAGACTTTGAAGCTTGAAACTTGGAAGACTTGAAACTTGGAAGCTGGAAATTTGACGCTTAGATGACTTGGAAACTTGGAAGCTTTGAACTTGAAAGTTGGAATTTGTGTCTGCAAAAAATCCCAGCCTTTGTAAAATGCCTACCTAAGATTTGGAGGGGTGAAAAGACACCATCTTGGAGGTTTTGTGAACTTTTTGAATTAAACAGTGAATAGGGTAAGATAACTGGCCATTTGGCAGGTTAATGACTTTTGGTTTTCCTTGTTAATAAATTTTGTTTGAACTGCATTGTGACTCTTGCAACTGCCACGTGATGGGAAGAATCTGGGGGCAAAAAATGTATTTTAAAAGTGTTTTTTTTTTTCTTGCCTTGCTGGCTTGTGAAGCTTCTTAGCCTTTTTTCACCTGATTTCACTAGGAACTCACAAGAACAGTTTTCCATCTAGATCCTGGGTGCTCCAAAAGCTGCAAAAATAATGTTTTTCTTAGTCTTCCCATATCACCAAGGTCAGTTTGGCTAAAAGCCAGTAAAATGCAAGGAATGTGATCTACAATTGTCTCCCATCTTTTTTTCCTCTTTAAAATCTCCCTTAAACAAAGATCCCCGGTGTTGTTGTAAATCTGAGCCCCAACTAAATGTCATTTTTTAACCTCCTAGTGTTTCTCTGCGTAGACATAACCTACTCGTTATTGTGGGGCCTCTTCAAGCTCGGAGTAGTACTTCCTCACATATATTGAATGTCTTTAGGCAGTAAAAGTAGTCTTAGCTAAATGCAAATCCTTTTCCAAGAGTCTTGTTGGCAGGGTTCAAATGCTGACATCTGCCGTTTACTTTTAGGAAAGCACATCTGCACCTCTTGTGTCTCCTCAGTCCTTGTTTGACCGTGTGAGATGGCCTATGTGGGGCGGCAGTGATTTAGCCTGCACGCATCCTAGCTGACACCAGAAAATCCTTAGCTGGTCTGATACTGGTGAGAGACTAGAAGTTGATGCTTATAAAAACATCCAGTCAGTTCTTTCTCACTTAGAATCCAGTCAGGGAAACCCAGCGGTGAACCGAGCCAGCCTTTCCTGGTGTCTTTACCCTTCTGTTTCCACCAGTGGTGCCTTCCCGGGAAACATATGGCTTCCCGGGTTCCCGCTGTTCCCCCCCAGGGCATCGCCACATTGGGTCAGGACCGGTGGGCACACTACCTCAAATGATGTCATCTACAATATATATGTCGTGACAAGTTCCGGGAGTGTCTCTGGCGTCCGGAGAGTAGAACGCTGCACAGATGCTCCGGGGGCAGCAAGCCCCGAGGTTGCTCCGGCAACGCTTTGCCTCAGCGGAGTCCCAAGTCCTAGCCCGGGTCTGGGCGAGCCAGGTGCTCAGCTCCAGGCGGGACGAGTGCGGAAAGGACTGGAGGGCGAGGATCTGAATATCTCCCGTTTCCTTCTGTGCTTAGAAACCGAATGCGTTTGGATTTTGTAGTGGGTAGGAGCCCTGTGCGAGAGAGGAGAGGGAGAGAGAAAAGTAGGTGAGTTTCGTGTTTATTTCAGGACTGAGTGAATTCAGAAACGGGGTTGCATCCTTTCAGGGAGGAGTGCTGCTGCTGCCCTCCACAACTGTGGGGTTCCATGGTGTAATGGTTAGCACTCTGGACTCTGAATCCAGCGATCCGAGTTCAAATCTCGGTGGAACCTAAGCTTTTTCTTTTCCTGTTTTTCTTTCTATTTTAGAGATGGTTGGCAGAGCATTGCAATTCACAAGAACTCAAGAGTGCGATTAGATCGGAAGACCACACTGATTCTACTAACTCCCTGCTCCAAGTTCACAGCAGGTGGCCATACCCCCTCCCAACACCTATTTTCACCGGTTCTATGACTCCGTACTTCCAATCAGCACCTTCTAATCTCATCCTCTTAAAAATTACAGACATCAATTTTATTTGTGTTTTCCATTTTTATCTCTGCCATTATGCTGTCAGTCCTAAGGAATTTCATCAAGTTTGGTGGACTGTACTAAGTTGCATGTTTATAGAGTATTGTAGCTTGTGAACTCATCACCCAAGGGCGGCAAGGGTCATCCTGTTTGCCTTGTTGCTTTTGTGTTATTATATCATAGTCAATAAGACTGAATTCACTTATAGGTGAAGTTTCATAACGTTAAGAATTATGTGGAAAGATTCTAATTAAAGTCCATTGCATGATTATTAGCACTCTGGTTTCTGAATACAGTCATTGAGTTCAAATTTGTTTTGTTTATAGTTTATTTCCCATTGTTTGTTTTTATTTATTTTTATATTTTCTGTCTACGTAAACTGTTCTAAGCAATTTCACTGCCAGTATCTCCCAAAAAATTGAATCTGTATCTTGGAAGCTTCAGACAGCCCATTCACTATATTTCAAGGGAAGGAACACAAAAGTCAGAAGTAAATATTTCTATTTAAAAAGCATTTTTAAGATCAGGAATAAATTTTACAAAAAATGCAAAACTTATACTCCAAAACCTACAAAACATTGTTGAAGTCGATGAAATACTAGATGGAAAGCCATCTTATTTGTGAATTGTCATTTACTACTGTTAAGACAGTTCTTCCACCACTGAGCAATAGATTCAATGCATCTTCTATCAGAATCCTTGCAGATTTCTTGATAGAAGTTGATGAGTTGATTCTTAAATTCACATAGAATTTCAAGAGCCCCAAAGTAGCCAAAACAATCTTGAAAAAGAAAAAAGAGGATTCACATTTCCAGATTACAAAACAATAAAGCAGTGATAAGACAGTGTGATGCTACATGGGATGAACATTCAGATCAATTTGGAATCCAAAAATAAAACTATAGATTGATCTTTGATCAGTGCCAAAATCATTCAGTAGGGAAAAGAATAGTCTTCTCAACAAATGGTGTTGGGGAAACATGAAAAAGAATGAAATTGAACCCTTCTCTCTACTATTTATGCAAATTAGCTGAAGTAGATCGAAGACATACCGTAAATTTGATTGGAAACTCCTAACAGCAAGATTAATTTTTTTTATAGTTAATGCATTTAAGAAGTTTAACATTTATCTGTTTTCTTTATGTTAATCTATTAGTTTAGTTAATAGATTTTTTTTAGTATCATTTTAACACAATAGGGCACCAGAGAAACACCAGTTTATGTTCTGCCAGTTAAGACAAAATGCATTTCTTGTGCCTATCATCAGTCACAGGATCTTCCATTATATATACCCAAAATTTTATTTTAAAGGTATGTGGACATTAACTGGTTTTTTGAATCTGTCACTATACTCATGATTGTGCACGTGAATCAGAGATGAGGGGTGTCTCGTGTATCCCCATCAGAGCTGACAAAGCAGGACCCTGGATTTAGGGAATGACTCCTGCTCAGTCCCCTCATCAGAATGAGTGTCCATCATTGTGAGGAGGAAGTGTCACTTGGCACAACAGCACGACATTCATATCGATGGTAATTTTTTGTGAGAAACATGAATGACAAATACACCTTCCGAAAGAAAATTGTTCCTTTGGCAGAGAACCCAAAGTTCAGATAGTTACTTTCATAGAGAGCACTTTTACCTTCTATGTAGTCGTGGCCGAGTGGTTAAGGCGATGGACTAGAAATCCATTGGGGATTCCCCGCGCAGGTTCGAATCCTGCCGACTACGACAGAAACGGCTCCTTTTGTGAAGTCTACCCATCTTATGACGCAAAACCAGTTTCACTCCCTGCTTGTTTCCTAGCCTCTTTAAGAGTCCCAGGGAAAGTTTCTGCTCATTTCCCACTAAGAGCGACTTTTCTCTCCCTCTTTTCCTCCCACCCACCCACCTCTCTCTTTTCCTCCTTTTCCTTAGGCCTGACTGTGCTTATTTTTTCCCCCCAGGAAGAGCCCACGTTTTGCCAATGCCTTCCTCTTTTCTTAAATTGAAACCCTGCTTTGTGGTAAAGTAATGTCACCTCTAATTTAAAAAAAAGAAAGAAAAGGGAAAATTGGTTTGAAGGTAGCCTTTCCTAAAGAAAGTAAGTTGGTATCAACATTTGCATCTCCAAGAAACTGCACCCTCATTAGAACTTTCGTCCAGTCATGCAATATAGACAAAGAAAATAAACCCATAAACAAGACACACTTTGGATGGTGGACCACGCCCCAAAACAAACAAACAAACAAACAAAACCCAAAGCAGTTGCAACAGAGGATGTAAATTCAGAAATGGAATTACTTTTTCAGTCACCTTGCTATTCAGAGAGAAGCTGAAGTGAGCAACCTACGTGAGGCACAGATACAACTTACTTTTCTCTAGCAGTCAAATTAAAAAATAAAAAAAGCAAGCGTAATTAATTTTAATATGTTGTTTCACCCAAAAGATCATTCACATGTAAGCAGAGATATTTCACTCTTCATACAAACTCATTCAAAGTCTGGTGTGTTCTACTCCTCCAGTGCATCCCATTGGGGCCCAAGAGCTCAGAGTTCACACGTGCGCGTGGCAAAGTATCAGCTGCTCTCAGACATCAAGTGTGTAGGGAGCATATATCTTGGTTGGTGGAAGACTGAAATCCAAGGACAAGACTGAAACTGGCAACAATCAGCTACAAGGCAAGATGTAAGTCTCCTGGGTGTGCACGTCTAGGCATTTCTGGGTGTGCACGTCTAGGCATTTTCGGAACTTGCCGCTGTAGCCCAGTCCCTAACTTGGCTTTCTCTGCAAGCTCCGCTCTAAGTCCCTGCAGGCCTGTCTGTAAAAGCCCTGAGAAGGCTACTTGAGCCAGTCACTGTGCTGGACAGGCCCCACTAGGCATAGAAGCGGCCTGCGCCAGCACCAGGACACTGTCAGTCCGCTGCAGGGACCTATCCTAGAGTGAGAAACCAGGAAGCCCGTGAACCTCCTTCACTCATCCGTCTTTTTCACGAGTTGCAACAAGGGGAGAATTGTTCATCTCTGATAGCCGCCTCAAAGCCACAGCCATAGTGTGACTCCTCAGTTGTCCAAAAGAAAAAAATTCCTAAAAAAAGATGAGAGGATTAGCTTCCCTAGTGTTGGAAACTCTTGTTCTCAAGCTCATCACCTGCTGATATCCTGTTCTGTTATCCTTAGAGACTTCCTTCCCTTAGTGCCTACCTCAAAAGGCCTTCAAATTCATCTTCCCTTCCTGGGCTTCTGTACCCTTTAGAGTGTTTTTGCCATAACACTGTTTAAGACTAGGCGGTAATAACGTTAGGGCTCCCCCATCTCTTTGTACCCATCCCTCATGTTGATGTGTTATCATGTTTATGGTTCAATCAGCCTGCGAGCTAGTGTGTGTGTATGTTTGAAGAAATGGGCTATTTGCATCATATCTTAATCTTCAAGGCCCAGGTGTTCAATTATGAAATCACTGCTAAAACGTAGCTTTCTAGTGAGTGTCCTTTTATCTTTTTTGCCTTCTTGACATCATCTAAAAATCTCAACATATAGTCAATGAACTTGATATTTTCCTTATATTTTACAAGACTCTGATAGTTCTTCTACTGGATATGCTAGTCTTTCGGAAGCAATGGAGCACCCTAAATAAAGTGTGATTTATGAGGCAGCTATGACTCTGAAAGTGTCTCTGAGTGGAAATTGCAATAAACACTCAGTGAAAACACAGGATTCAGAATACCTGTTAAGATTTAGAAGTAGCTGGGCCGTTGGAGCTCCCTTGCCAGCGGGGAGCAAAGGTGGTGATGACCCCTGGGGAAGCCTCCCAAGCCTGGAGAGCCCGGGAGGTGGGACCAGATTGGTTTTAGCCCCATCCATCAGCGGATGGTTGTTGTATGGGGCAGCGATCTGCAGCCTGGATTGGTAGGGGCATGTTTCCTCCAGCCCCCACCCCAAAGGGGGCTTGGGAGGGCACATGCCCAGCCATCCGCGCCCCACCTCCATGCACAGGTGGGGGGGGGGACCTGCCCCTTCTATTTCACTCTCACTCCAGTCAATCTTAGGAGGAGGAAGAACATACATAATACAAACCCCATCATAGATGGGTGAAGGACCAGGTAAAAATCCAGCCCACAGCCTGAGCTGGACACAGCAGATGGACAATCGAGAGAACCAGTGCATGAGAGACAGGAGAAACAATTATGGCAACTCAATGTCATGAAGCGCACCTACGCACTCACCAGGTCTAGAAGACCCAAGACTTCATTTTGGAGATGCCTTCTAGGAGAGCGAGGCCCCCTTCCCAACACTATGGGAGAGGAGAGGAAGGCCAAAGACTGGGGGCATCGACCCCACAGCAAAGCTGCAAACTAAGGCAAAGGAGATGATCTACAATGGCAAATCACAGGTACCTGTATCTACAGAGAAACTTCTTCACTGACACTGGCAGGGAGTGAGACCCCCTAAATTTGATGCCAGAATCATAAGATAAAGCAGAAAAACAACAGAAATGCGATTGGAGAAGACAGCCTCCAATGAGAAAGCATGGACAGACCACAAATAAATATAGACTGGCTGCCCAACACAACTTAAGACTGAAAACACCAGTAAGGTTTGCCTGGTTCCAACAACACAGTCCCTCACCCAATGAAAGAACACTGCCACAGGAAAAAAAGAGACTAATGGACTTAATACAGACTAGTAAACAACAAAGAGCAGGATTTGAGAGAATAGAGGAGGCACAAGAGGGAAGAGGGAAGGGGAGGTACCCCAAAACCATTTACTGAGGTGGTGATTTAAAGAATAAAAGTAAATAAAATAAAACAAAAAGATTTAGAAGTAAAGATGGCTAGCACTAGTCTCCCTCAGGAATGCTTCCACCTCCAACAGGAAAGTATCATAAATCAAGGGTTTCTACCTAGTGGTGTCTTAGAGAAGGACTGAAAAGAGACAAAATGGACGCAGTCAACTCTGATTAGAAAGAACAGGATTCTCCCTTCCACTGTGCTGGACCTCCTTCTAGTGTCCCTAAAATGCACTTTGAGGAAATCACACTTTGTTAACCCCAAAACTGGTTAGACTAGAAGCTTAGCTTCAAGCTTAGGGATACTTTGGGGTTCCTAATTAAGGTTCATGACTCACGTGGCCATATTCCAAAGATGCTATTTCTAGTAGCGCAACTTTGTACTTAATTATAGTTTAGTGCTGGTAAAGCTTATTAGTTAAAATGAGGTTATGTGACATAGAGACGATTCTTTAAATGCAGAATCTGATCCTGTTGTTCTGGACTCCAGGAGAATTTGTGAATTCCCTGCTGTCTTTTCCACAATTGTTCTCTTTGTGTCAAAGTCATCTTTCTGTGAGAAGGTGAAAAAAAAATTTGTAGCATAACATGGGATCTTGAGTCGTTCCAATAGGTAAAAATTCTTAATAACTTCATGACCACTGAATGAGAAGAACTGGCTAGTTCTGTTTGGTTGATTTTGGAAAAAGCATAAAATTGACTATGAAAAGATGCTGAAATGGGGTGTTAAAAGGGCAGAAGTCTCCGGCCTGTGTGTCAAAAGAAAATAAGCAGCACTTTTAAGATGCCACTTCTGCCCCCAGGTTCTTCCACCCATGCTACCGTTATGCTAAATGGGTGTAAATCCCCCTGAAAGACCGAGACCCAAAGTGATTTAAAACTGAAAGTTGGCCTGACACGAAGCAGTCTCAGGGTTTAAGGAGACTCGACTCTTTGTAAAACTTTTTCTAACTTTTGCTAACTCAAGGTCAGGCTGTACGGGAAAACTAAAAGCAAGATAATAAAGGGACACAGCTGCCTACCCTCCCCTTAACTGGGAGGAACATAGCTTGTGCAGAAGAAAACAATGTATCCAAGGCGAAAAGACCTAGTCCCAAGGAACTATTAATTCTACGGTAATGTCCAGTGTGTGACAAGTTGTATTCTATGCGAATACTGTGCTGCATCATGCAAGAAATTGCCCCTATATGGAAATGTATTTTGAGCTTTCGCAAAACCTATAAATTACCTGCATCAATGAAGCTCGAGGACTTGGGTTCAACTTTCCTTCAGAGACCCAGGTGCCCTCAGCTGAGTCTTTTAATAAAACTTTCCTGTTTGCCTATTTCTTCGAGAGTCTGTGTTTGTGGAGGCTTAACAGTTACAAGAGGGGTCGAGCCCGGGAGCTTCCCGGTTCGACCGGTGCATGGGTTTCGCTCGGGCACTGGCACCTGCACCCTCCGCGCCCACTCCACGATAGTGTGGTCGCCGCATCCCGCACGCACCAGCTCCACTCGCCTTTCGAGGTCGGGTGGGGTGGAGCTGGGGTCAGCCTGGGGAGCTACTGGGCCGGGCCCCACCGCACATCTGAGCCCTGTGAGGAAGCAGAGCGCGTTGTGCTGGGCGGGGGTTAAGAGGGGTCCCATGAGAGCCCCAACCAGGAATAATATCTTAAGACAATTATTCATCCACAGAAACCAAACGAGTGAGGTTCTGGAGGAAAATCCCTTAAAATGTGCCACCCGGGCAGGACTCAAGGGGAACAGGGCGAGCACCACATAGCACTGAACAGGGAGAACAAACAAAATACGACTCCTACAATGCCACAGAGGATCTGTGAACAGAAACCTGGCACAGAGAAGCTGTCAATAAGGGCACTGCACACCCTCTTTGCTCAGAGGGAAGATACCGCCGAAAGCCGAGCATGGTGGCTTGTACCTGTAAGCTTTAGCCTATGAAGCGGCTGGGGTGAGGGATCGTGGTTTGAGTCCTGCTTGGGGTAACACAGCAAGACCTAGTCCCAAATAGCTGGGCATGGTGGAGCATTCCTGTAATCCCAGCTACTTGGGAAGCTGAAGCTGGGGATTGCTTGAGTCTGTGGTACCACGGGCAACGGTAGCCTGTGGTTCCACGGGCAAAAATAGCGAGACCTAGTCTCAAAAAAAAAAAAGG
>PVHY01004884.1:0-46102 GCA_004024945.1 Uropsilus gracilis
AGCTTCTTGAGGTAACAGCATAGTGCAGTGATTAAATTGCAGTCGACGCCAAGTTGATGGTAAAGGGGTTCTGACTTCGGTAACTATAAACTCTGGGAGTGCGGTGAGGGGCTCAAGGAACTGGTAGGACTCAGATGCACATCCATCAGGAAGTGCCCAAAGGGGCCAGGCTGATGAGGAATGTGAGGTGGAGGAGTGGCTGGCTGGGGAGCAAGCACTCCTATCAGGAAATCTAAACTGAAGGCAAGCCAAGAAAACAAAAGCAGGTGCAGAATTGCAGTCTGGAATTAATAGCTGTGTAGAGTCAAGGGATTGCTCAAAAACGACCGAGAAGTCCAGGACTGAACTCTCTATCCTACACACAGGATACACACAGGTCGAATGTGATCTGAGCTTCTGACTTGAGACATGTAAGTGGAACAAAGCCCTCGTAAATGAATCTCAATTTTGAAATCTTTCCACTGAGTAGTCCAGAATTCCCTTTCCCGTGGGGGCCATGATGAAAGAGGTACCTGGTGCCCCAGCGGAGCGCTGAAGAGCAGGATTGGTGGGAGGTGGTGGACTTGCAGCCTCAAGAGACAAGGAATTTGGGATAAGTTAGCGCTCCATTCTGGCTATGCTGCCAGCTGTCGGACCTGGAGCAAACTGCTCACCCTTTCATCTGACTCCATGTCCTCTGCTGAGGGCTGACACAGCAAACTATGCGAAGAGGCTCAGTGCAGGCCAGGCTCTTCCCTTCTATGCTTTACTCTATGGTAATTATGTCAACAGCACTGTCTGTAATTCAGAAACAAAACCATGGTCTTGTTCATTTTTATTTTCAATCATTTCATCTGCTTAGAAAGTCTAATTTTCCAGTTTCTTGCTATATCTCACACCTTTATTCTGCTGTGGACCCTCACCAGAATGTACAAACCCGTCTTGAAAGGAAACACATGAAAGAATGGGGACTATTCATGCCACACATACAACATTCTGTTGGATTCAACAACAACAAACAATAAAAACCTCAATTTCTTCTACTATAGACTAGAAGGATCTGTGTAACAGATTTCATGAAACAAAAGATTTCCTATTGGAAACAATTCGTGACTTTTTAATTTTATTTTCCTTCCTTTGATTACAATCACTTTCAGGCCCTGTGTAACTTCCAGCTGCAGCATGGGGCAGTCCCATCTCCCAGGGACAACCCAGTGTAATCAGAGGTCTGAAAAGCTTGCTCGCCCGCCCCAGCCTCCACTGCTCCCCTGGGGCCTCTAAGGATGAGAACCCATGAGGGCTGGCAGGCAGAACAAGGACCTCGTGCCACTCAGTCTTTTCACCGAGGGTAATCCTAACTTTTGGGCGGGATGCCTGGCTCTAGCCAAGAGCCTCGTCCAAGAACATTATGATCTCAATCCCTGCTGGCTTCAAGCTCCGACCTGAACGCCCCCAGGAGCCTCCCAGGCCACAGTGGGGGAGGGCATCCGAAGCAGGCATCCTCTGCAACAGCCTTGAGGGCGAAAGAGGGAGAAAGAAAAGGAGTTTGGTTTCTGGCGCTGGAGACTTACACCCAGGTCTTGCCCACCGTTTGGGATAATCTGCTCAGGGTCTCAGCTTCCTTAAGCAGAAAATGGGAATGACTGGCAGTGGGGAGGCTTCAGTAATGTGATGTATTTAGTGTCCAGCAAGCTACACCGCTTGGGTGGGATAGCAACACGTTTGGGTGGCTGGCAGAGCACAAGGGACCCCCACTGTGAGGTCCTCCACCTCGACCTCCACCTGGGGCTGTCGCTGTTTGGCAAGGTGACAAGAACACGGACGAGGGATATGCCCAGGAAAGAAACTGACTACATAATAGGTGGCACCTTTTTTATTTAGTCAATCTTTATTTAAATGTGTGCTTTGGAAATAGCTTATGAAACATGACCTTTTAAAAATTCAATTCTCAATATTTACAGTGAATTTTGTGCAAATAAATTTGGCTGTCTTGCTCCCCCTTCCATTTTAATAGTTATAAATTTCTACAACAAAACTCTAGCTACTTTATTATTGCCTCAGACTCAGTTTTCTGTTTGATAGTGAACTAGACCAAGGTTTGCTAGGAAAAGACTAGCTCAAGTCCAGAGGAAATAAAATATTTTATTTATCAAAAAAGAATTAAAACAAGGCCTTGCTTTCCAATTGAAAACATGTGTCCCTATGATGCTGTGGAACAGTATTAAGCAAGCAAATAAATATCCAATAGTTATAGGACATTCAAATTTTTCAAAAAGTATTCTTCCTTTTTAACAAAGAAGCAAAACCAGAGGTTAAATTTTAAGAGACTCAGGACTGTCAGGTTATGCTGTTGTACAAATGCTCTGGCTTCAGTGACTAGAATGAAGGTCCCCAGCTCTCATACCACCTGCCTCCGGACCCAAGCTCTGGACCCAGGAAGGAAACATGAGCTAGAGGCCCGGCCAAGAAGGATGGAAGCCTGCCAGGTCATCCTTCAGATGCAGCATCAACACAGTGTACCGATCCTGGAGCAGGATCCCTGAAGAGAGACATCCCTCCCTAAGTGAAAAAAGAGCTGGTTGGAGAACACAGCAACCAATTTGGAAAAACTGAGAGCTTTTATGGAAGGCAACGACTAATGATCAGGACACAGACTTATGAAAAAATAGAGCGTAATAATTGTACCTTGAATGTCTTGTAAATACCTCTTTAAAATTCAATTTTATGCACTTGATGTCTGGAAAGAAACCACTGCTGTTTGTTGCTGTGCCACACCTCAGTCATCCCAGCATGCAAGAAAAGATTTGGGACCAGCATTTTACAGGTTTTTCTACCTGTCACTGAAGGCTGGATGAGAAATTAGTGGCAGAAAATAAACTAAAGAAACTGAAAAACAATTTGCTATTTGAGAAGGTGTCTGCGCTCAATCATTTGCTCTTCCAGTGGCCATGTTTCTTTTCTAAAAGCAGTTTAAGGACCTGTGCTACCCTCTGGACCCATGATTTTCTATGTGATAGGCATCCCAATGCAACTCCTACTCTAAAACACAATTTCACCACAAAACAAAAATATCCCCTATAATGACAAGTGTGACTGAATTGTTCCAAACATTCACTAACTCTGTAGAAGTTCGCATGAAACAGCAGTGACCAGAGCTGGCGTTGTGGTTCTTAATCACCAATTCTCCAGTAAGCAGGTGATACCCTTTGGGTCACCCACTCTGCTTGGTGACCCTTGCTAAGCCACCCTATTTTACTTAGTTCACTTCTATGCTACCCTGACTGCAGACAGGAGTGGGGTGTGTGTGCCACGAGTCAGGAATGCTGAGGAGATCCGTAGGGATGGAATGTGGGACAGAGAGCAGAAAGGAAGGATCAGCAGGGAGGTTAGTAATAGTCAACAGATGGGCAGGTAACAAGAATATGACTAAAAATAAAAACACGGATCTTACTTTCAGCTTTTTCATTATGTCTTAACAAATGTCTGTCCAAATGCAGACAGGCAAAATGGTTTTGTGCCTCTTGCCCCTGGCCCACTTCTCCTCTGACAACTTAATTCTCATTGAGGACTCAGGACAGTCACCATTGGGGCTTCGGCTTGGTGGCTCATGGGGACTGGGGGGTCAGGCCCACAAGTCCTGGCCCTGATGCTTTTTGTCAAAGAGTTAAAATTACTTTTATCATGGCTCTGATTTCACATAAACAAATCACAGACTTAATTAAAACGAATATATTGTTCTAGGTTACTTTTTCAATCAACTGTTTATATTCCATCTACCCTCAACAAAGAATTGAGAAAAAGTAGGCACCTCCAAAGTCTTCCCACAAACAATGAAAAAAATGACACAAAATTTTGTACAAACACCAAATGAGACAGCAAGTGAGGCAGGAATCTGAGCTCTTCAAGGGGCTGTTTTCTTCAAGTCTCGAATCTGTTTAATCAAGTAGTTCTTTTCGTCAGTGAACTGCTCATCATCTGTTCTTTCTTTCTGGAAGCTGCTCAGGAACTCAATGAGTTTGGGTTGATTTTTTAATAGAATCTCCACAATAGGCTGTGTTTTGTGAGGACTGGCAACAAACACCTGAGACACAAATAACAAAACTTAGGATAATGCATGCCAGAATCCACAAAATGGATTCAACTTCTACTTCATGTATTACTTGTATTAGTAAAATACAGAGAGCCCCAGATAATATTTCTTTATTGAGAAAAATCAGTAATTCCCTATCCATATCCATTTTCTATACATAATACAAAAAAAAAAAAAAAACCATTAAAAATACTTTATTTAAAGGGATATATTTTAAATTATAATAAAATATGTGATTGTATATACAACATAATGATCATTTAGCATAATATAGTCTTATTATGTTTAATATTTTAATATATTTTTCTGGCTAAAAAGTCAAAAAGACAAAGATTAAAAAGTTCTCTTCTCACCTTTCCCCTCGAGGGCTCCAATACTATTATTTTCTTATGTTATTATACAGAACTTTTACATTTACAACTGTCCATATCCCACCTTCCAGCAGGAATGAGGTAGAGATCTTTTAATATAAAAGTTAATAAAGGTATGAGGCATTCTATCTTTTAATAAAGTTCCACATTTAATAATGTGCAGTCCTGGTTGAAATGATGATCCTAGACTAACAATCAGGTATACATTTAAAGATAGCAATGACTACAATATAAGACAATAACTCAAACTATACTAATAGTGTGATATTTTATAGCGGGCACACTTCCTAGTTAGAGGCTAACATAATATGTCATGACCAGAACACAAATAAAAGGATCTGAGGCCTGAATAGCTTTCTGGTTGCATGTTCTAGGCTCCTGAGTCCTCAAGGGTGCTTGACCATGCGTTTCTCTATGCACCATTCCTGTGGTGTCCTCCTGCAGTGCACCTGCCATTCACAATACACTATGGACAAGGAGAGCTGCAAGGTGGAACCTCAAGGTCTCTCCAGTTCAGGAAGCAGCGGAAGGATAAAACTACATAATGATATTAAGTGCCTACAAGAAGGGAAGGAAAGGCTGTGAAGATTCAAAGGGGGTGGCATTATTTGATTTCTGGGTTTGGAATACATAGGTGGCATGAGAACTATGCCAAGAATAAATTTTCTATTTCTTCTTAAGTAATTTTGATAGTGAGTATCCTAGGGATTTGTGCATTTCATTCAGGCTATCTAATTTGTTGTACAATTACTTGCAGTATACTTTTGAAACCTTTTAAAAATTTCTATATGGATAATTGATCATCAAAAAACCTTCCAACAGCTGGGCATGGTGGCGCATGCCTGTAATCCTAACGCTGGGAGGCTGAGGCCAGGGATCACTTGAGTGTAGGTTTGAGACTACCCTGGGCAGCATAGCGAGACCTAGTCTCTAAAAAATAGCTGCGTGTGGTGACACACTCCTGTAATCCCAGCTACCTGGGAGGCTGAGGGTAGTGATCACTTGAGTCCGTGGGTTTGGGACTACCCTGGGCAACATAGTAAGACCTAGTCTCTTTAAAAAAAACAAAACCAAAAACAAACCTTCCAAAAGAGAAATACCTGGGTACTGATGACTTCACTAGTAAATTCTATAACTTTTAAAGAAAAATTAATGCTGTTTCTTTCCAAATTCTTCCAAAAAGTAAGAGAACACTTCATAACTCATCCTAGGTCAGGAATTCCCTGAAATTTGGTTTTTGTTTGATTTTGATTAAAGATATCATACATCAACAGGTCAATATTCTTTTTATGACCAAAAGATGTGAAAGTTCCTACAGTAAAATATGAACAAACTATGGTGCTAGGAAACTGGACAGCTGCATGCAAAAGAATGAATCTAGACTCCTCCTTCCCACCTTACACAAAACCAGCTCAAAATGGATAAAAGAGTTGGGCATAAGACTCAGAACCATAAACTATATATAGGAGAAAACATCGGCAAAACATTCCACAACTTATATATTGTAGAAACATCTTCCAGGACACATCTACACAAGCAAAGAAAATGAAGGAAAACATAAATGGCTGGTACTAAATCAGGCTAAAAAAAATTCTATACAGCAAAAATGACAATAACCAAAACAAAGAGACATCAACTGAATGGGAGAAAAAAATTTTGCACTCTACTCAAGTGACAAGGATCTGATATCAAAGATCCATAAAGAACTCACACAATTTAACAAAAACAAAGCAAAAAGTTCAGTCACAAAATGGGGAGAAGAGCCAAAAAAACACTTCTCCAAGGAGGAGATAAAAAATGGCATGTGAAATTTATATATATATAAATTTTTTTTAAAAAAATGGCATGTGAAAAAATGCTCAATATCACTTATAATCAGGGAAATACAAATCAAAACCACAATGAGATACTATTTTATACCAGTAAGAATGGCCCATATCAAAAAAAAAAAAAAAAAGAAACAAAAAAACAGGCAACAAGTGTTGGGGTAGATGTGGGGGAAAAAGGAACACCTTTACACTGATGGTGGGAATGCAAATGGGTCCAGCCACCATGGAAAGCAATTCCACTTCTGGGAATCTATCCAGAGGACACAAAAACATTCATAAGGATACCTGCACTCAATGCTTATTGTAGCACTATTTGCAATAGCCAGGATATGGAAACAACCTAAATGCCCTAAAACAGACAAATGGGTCATAAAGTTGTGGTGTATTTACACAACGGGATATTATTCAGCAATCAAAAAAGATGAACTTATGTCATTTGTGGCAAAATGGCTGGAACTAGAAGGAACATGTCAGCAGAAATAAGTCAAAAAGAAAAAAATTATCAGATGGTCTGACTTATATGTGGGATGTAGGGAAAACAAACAAAAAGGGACAAGAGAAAGTAAAGACTAACAAACTGACAGCAGAACATACAACAGGAAAGGGAGGGAGGGTAAAATTGTGGGAGGGATGAACACAAGAGATTAAGGTGACAGTTCATGGGTGACAAAGTGGTGGGAGAACCTTGGGGAATGTAACAATGTAAAAAAAAATGCATATATATATACACATATATATGTGCAATCAATTAATACAATTTTAAAAAGCTAAAATAATAAAATATAAGCAAGTCAAGTCTAACCTCCTATTAAAAGGATTATATATCACGACTGTGATTTATTCTAGAAATACATGGTGGTTAAACATAGTAAAATGAATCACTGTAATATACCACATGTCCTAGGTTGAATTGTGCACCACCAAAAGATGAATGTTTAAGTCTTAAACCCTTGTACCTGTCCATGTGACCATTTTTGGAAAGAAGGTTGTTTCAGATACAGTAAAATTGAGTGAGGTGAGGTCACAATTGATTAAGGGTCCCTACTGCAATGACTTAATGTCTTTATAAGATGAGGGACCTTTGGACAAAGAAACACACAGGAATATCACAGAAAAAAATGCCATGTGAATATGAAGACAGAGCTTGGAGTTGTACACCTATAAGTCAGAGAATGACAACAAGTACTATCAGCAACTAGAAGCTAGACCAGATGCACAGACCAGACTCTGCCTGACAGTTCCAAAAGGAACCAACCTTGTTAACACCTTGATCTCTAATTGGACAGAACTGTGAGAAAATTCCTGTTATTTTAAACTGCTCAATCTATGGTACTTTGTTTTGGCAGCTCTTGGAAACTACTACACCACATGAATACAATGAGGTAAACTACATGATCATTTCTATTGATACAGAAAAATATCTGGGAATTTCTTTCATGATAAAAAGTAATTCAAAACATGGTAACAGGCTATCTACATGGAAAAGAGGAAAATGGGCTCTTTCTTCATACCATAAATAAAAATTAACTAAACATACCTTCATGATCTTAGATTTTGTCAGTGGCTTCTTAGCTATGATAACCATAGCATAAGCACAACAACAAAAAAACAGAAAACCTGAACATCAAAATTTAAACCTTTTATGTATCAAAGGCTACTATCATAGAGAAAAGAAAACAGAATGGGAGAAAATATTTGAAGGTAATACATATGATCAGTGTCTAGTATTCAGAATATATAAAGAACACAGACAAACAAAAATATAAAACCCCCTTTTAAAAAAAGGACAAAAAAACTTGAATAGACACTTCTCCACTGACATACAAATGGCTAATAAGCACACGAGGAAAGCTCAGCATCATTAGTCATTAAGAAATAAAAATCAAAACCACATCACTTCATAGGTACTAGGATAACTACAGTAACAAACTGAAAATACTTTAAGTGTTGGTAAGAAAGGGAGAAATTAGAACCCTGTACATTGCTGGTGGGAATGTAAAATAGTACAGACTCTGTGGAATACAGATTGGCAGTACCTCAGAAAGTTATATATTGAATGACCATAGACTGATGTAACACCATTCCATTTCTAGTATATACTCAAAGAATTAAATGTTAGCAAAGTGGGAAAGGCCCAGGGTACACATTAATGCAATATAAATATAAATACACATATATACGCAAATTAAAAAAAATTGAATTAAAAAAAAAAAAAAGAACAACCATCACAGAGATAGTTGACATTCTCTGTGGATATCTCTTCTATTCCCCACTATACATTCCCAGAAATAATAATCAGTACTTTGGATTTGATGTTTGCCATTCCAGTGGTATTTGAAACTTTTAAATCACACATCAGTAAATAATTTATTATTTTGCATGGTCATAATTTTGTAATTATGGTATTGTAATATATCTATCTATCTATATAACTTGCTTTCTTCCCAAAAAATTTTTTTGAAAATTATTAAAACAAAAAAAAAATTCCTAAGATATTGGAGAACATCCCTATTTGTTACTTCTATTATTGTATCCAAATTTCAAGTTGTCTTAGTTTTAAAACTTGTAATATTTGTCATATTAATATCTTGTATCATAATTTCCATATTGATATCTTGCTGTATCCTAATTTTCTTTTATATATATGTTCTTAGCCTGAAATAAACTGCATAGTTTTAGGAAAAAAAGAATTAAAACCATTTGTGAAGCTGGGCACAGTGGTGTGTGCCTGTAAGTGACAGCCTATGGAGTACGGCTGGGACTGGGGATCACGGTTCGAGACCTGCGTGGGGCAACATAGCGAGACCTAGTCCCCAAAAAAATCTGGGTGTGGTAGCGCACTCGCCTGTAATCCCAGTTACCTGGGAAGCTGAGGCTGGGGATTGCTTGAGTCTGTGGTACCCCAGGCAATGTGAGCCTGCAGTTCCACAGGCAAAAATAGCGAGACCTAGTCTCAACCCCTCCCCTCCAAAAAAAAATTTGTGAAAAAAAATTTTTTAAGTGAATGTTTATAGCAGCACTATTCACAATATCCAAAAGTTCATCAACCAATAAATTGATAAACATAACATCAGGCATGCATACTCCGTGGGAATATTATTCGCCCTTAAAAAGGAAAGAAGCATCATTCATGCTATATTATGGATGAACCCTGAAAACAGTTTGCCAACGAAAGATACTGGACACAAAAGAACATTAAGTTATATGATTCTATTTCTACCCAGAATAGGTAACAAACTCACAGAAAGCAGATTAGTGGTTGTCAGGGGTGTGAAAATGAGGATTAATTAATTGTTTAATGGGTAGAGGGTTTCCTTTGGAGGTGATGAAAAGACTTTGGACTAGATAGTAGTTGATAGTTGCACAACACTGTAAATATACTAGGTGCCACTGAATTGTATGTACTCTCTGAAATCATTAAAATAGTGAATTTTATAATATGTGACTTTTACAACTATAAATTAGAGTTGTTACTTAAATCTGGAAGATTTACTTACATTATTAAAAATTTCTGGTATTTGTTTAATAGCTATTTTAGTATGTTAAGAAATCACATCCTGGAGCTAAATATATGACTCTTGTGGTTAATATTTGTTTATAAGGGAAGTGCGATGAAGTTTAGTTAGAAATTGCCTATCAAAAAAACCAGTTAAATATATATAAACAAACTAAACCAGTTAAAAATATATAAACAAACTAAACATCTGTTTCCATGCAAAATAGATGTAAAATACAGTAGAATCTATACTCATCACTGATCAGTGCGCTTAATCCACACAGCGTGACAGACTTAAATAAATGGAAAGCACCTGTGACTTCTTTCTAGAATGTAGTTTTATGACTGTAACGGTTCATTTACCCTTCTCAGAACTGTGATGTATTGTTCTCACAAGGCTAGAAAAGGTGACCCTTACAACCACAATTCAAGAGTCTCAGTTCATAAAACTATGAATATTTTGCTCTCTACTTTAGACCTGAATTTGCTAAGCTGATTTCTAACCTGATTGCTGAGATATGTTTTAAGTCTGGAATGTCTTGTTACTGAATTTGAAACTGGGGTTTCTGTTACAGTTATGGAATTTACTCATAGCCAAAAGTCCATTCTATGAAAGTATAAAATAAGAACTTTTTTATCCTAAAGGTTCAGCATCCCAAATGATTATAAATCTAAGCAATACAATTATTTAGAATATTCTGACACAATACTTACTAGGATGAATGAGAGAAAGGCAGTTTTTACCCTGTTTAAGAAAAAAGGATCTAATCCCTGCCTCTGTCAACAAGTTGCTGACTAGTACTCATGAGCCCCCCAAAGTACTGGGTTCCACTGCACATCGAGGGAAGAATCAAAACCCTGGGAGATTGTGAGAATGGAGAAGCACAGGCTAGAAATTACAAGATGCTCTAAACATCTCTAGAATCTCATGAACTCTTCCCTCCTCACTACCACTAAGCTTATGGTCATTCTGATTATAAAAGTAATGCATGTAGAAAACTATGGAAATAGAGAAATGAACAAGACCCAAAGAAGTAAAAATATCACTCAATTCCTCCACCCTAAAACAACTACTAAGAATCTTGGTGTACACCTTTCCAACAATTTTTTTTCTGTTCAGTCATATGTTAATGTATTTTAGACAAAAGTAGGCTTACACAATAGTTTATAACTTGCTTTTCCACTTGATAAGTTTTTAACATTTACAGTTTTTTTCTAACTTTGAGCTGATTACCATGTAAAGTATAGCCAGGACCACAAAACCAATATTGCTATTACAACTGCTCTGACATTTGGAATGCAAGTTATTGGGATCTACCAAGTGCACACAATTATGGCAATTATGAGCCAAGTGCAGTGGCGTGCACCTGTAATCTCAGGGCTGGGAGGCTGAGGCCAGGGATCACTTGAGCCCACAGGTTTGAGACTATCCTGGGCAACATAGCGAGACCCAGTCTCTAAAAAAACAGCATGCGCTTGTAATCTCAGAATCTCAGCTATCTGGGAGGCTGAGGCTAGTGATCACTTGAGTGAGTCCACAGGTTTGGGACTACCCTGAGCAACATAGTGAGACCTAGTCTCTAAAAAAAAAAAAAGAAAAGAAATCATGTAGGAAATTGTATTTTTTCCAAATTTATATGGAAAACAACTTTAAATTTTTTCTTATTCTAGCAATATTCAAATATATGAAAAAAGTCTTCCTTTCCCATATATACTACTACTACCAAATATTTTAAATAGGCAATAAAACATTCAGCAAGAGATTAGCAAACTAAGACACAAGTAATATATCTGGTAGCTTTGCTAAAATTGGTTGCAAGCAACATTACAGACCTTTCTGTAAACACAGAGTTGATTAATTAGTTAACTAATTTATAGTTGAGACTAGGTCTTGCTATGTTGCCCGGGGTAGTCTCGAACCTGTGGACTCAGGTGATCCCTAGCCTCAGCAAACTAGGTAGCTGGGATTACAGGCGCACACCTCCACACCTGGCTTATATTCTATACTTAAATTAAGTACTTTAAAAAGTAGAAAGGAGGCGTGAGATAGATCTTAATGACAGGTTTTTGTTTTTATTTTTTCTTTTCTTCCACCAATTTGTTAAACATATAAGAAATGAAAAAATATGTTGAGCATTCTCACTATGTAAAAGTGGATGATAAATCATTAATGTGAGTTTTCTTCACCATACCATTATAATTTCTGGGAAAATAAGTTTGGAGTATGCAAATTCACAGCTAATTCCTAATTTTACTTGGTTTCAACCACTTTCTGTACCAATAGAGTTGAGATTTGGAAAATGGTGACTGGCATAGTTGGCCTGGTGAAAAGTGGGTTTCCAAGGAAATGGCTAATTCACAGTTAGTCTTCCACTAAAATAATCGACAATTCAGCTTTTTTCCAGTAGGGTTGCATGGAAACTATTTTATTCATCTAGAATCCTTCTTAGCCTGTATACTTTTTAGGTGATTTGTCAAGCTGGTTTTGTATTTTGGAATAAGATGCAATTCTTTGTTTTCATGGAAATAATTGCTGTGGCCAACTACAGGGATCTGTGATTGAGTACTACATTCAGCCCATGCCCAGGTAGACTTTAATTAAATTCTTTCATTTTGCAAGAGAGAAAATGGGTCCAGGTGGATAGGCCCATAATCATTGCCGGCAACTGAGTCAGAACCAAGACCCAGGTCTCTTGACTCCATTCTAGGACCTTACCTCTACCACACCATCCTGCTCACCAATAGTAGAAAAAATGTTAAATGACATCTCATCTAAGTCCCTGAATTTATTAGCAAGTCAGTGAAAATCTGCTACGACTATTCTGGCAAAGGCATCTTTAATAATGTGTTTTTTATTGTCAGTACCTGATGGAAGGAACTTTTTGGGAAAAATTGCCAATAAAGGACAGAGACAAAACATAGGGTATAGAGTAAGCACAGTGTATACACATACAAGTAAACAAGTGGTTAACTATTTTTAAATGCACTTATTCTGTCCAATCCAGTGGGATTAGATTATCTAAATTCTGATAGTCTTATCAAATAGGTTATTTCTATTTTGGCACCCACTGAGTACTCCATAACACCTTATTTTTGAAAAAAATTCTGTTATCACTTAAAATGATACATTAAAAGTATGTGGGAACTGAATGAAATAACAGTCTTCTTTAGTTTTTTAGTCAGAGGGTCCTAACTTTTTCCCTGTGTTTTCTTATGAGATAATTCTAACAGAGAGAATAATACATGGGAGAATAACAGAATTCATGTTTCCACCTTTGTCCCTGTCAAAATTTAGAATTTTTGTTATGCTTATCATTAGAGCATCAATATAAAAGTGTTGGACACTTCTTCATGATATCATTCTTTTACCTACACTTCTGCCAAATGATCCCTTATTCTAAATTGGTATTTATCATCCCTGTGATTTTTATACAATACTGCATGTGTATGTTCCATACATAGTGTTATCTGAATGTTTCAAAACTTAAATAAGTAACATCTTTTTAAGGTTAGATATCCCACTCAATATTTTTGAGATTTATCTACCCTGATCCATATAATTTTGTTCATTCTAACAGTGTTGTAACAAACATTTTTTAACATGGTATCTTATTGTGTTTAAAAGCTTCTCCAGGAAGTTGTCGAAAACTGAGATTTCAGAGTTGAAGGGTATCTTCACTTTCAACTCTCTATTTTCTAAACACTTTTGTAACCTGGTGCTGAAAGGCAAAACTGTAAGCCAAAGTCTATTATAGGTAGCTGGACTATAACTGAGGTAAGGTAACTGGCTGTTTGAGGCCTCAGTGACTCTTTGTTTTTCCTTGCTTGTTAAATAAAGTCTTATTGTTGTTGTTCCCTGAAATTGAGTGGACCTGCAGTGTGCAAGGGTGGAAGAACCCAGGTTTAAATATCGACCCTTCTCCATGCTCAGTTTTAGTGTCCATTCATCACCCAGTATCACTTTCAACTCTTTATTTTGCTAAACTGCTCTTCAAGTGATAGTACTAGTTTAAGGTTTATCAGAATTTGCATTGCCCCCCAAACTTAAAAGAATTTGATATCATCAGAGTTCAAAATTTTTGCCAATATGAAGAATGTGAAGTTATATTGATATTTTAAATGGTCATTTCCAAGATTCCTAGTAAGGATTACATATTCACCCACTGATTGGCCTATTAGGTTTCCTTATTTGGAAATTACCAAATTTATTCTTTGCCTATTTGTCTACTAACACTTTTATGATTGTCGATTATATGTGTCACATGCTATTCTTTTTTTTTTTACTTTGCTTATGATATCTTTTTACATAGAAAGCATATAATTTAATGTGGCTAGACTTATTTTTTTTTTTTTTTAGGAGTTGTGATTTTTATACCTTATTGTAGGAAATGTCATATAGTTTTCTATAGGTAAAGATAAAAAAATGCTTTTCAAGTGCATGTCTTCACCTTGAGTTTGTTTCTAAATATAGCAGAGTTTAAGCTTTTCTTTAGATCATCTATTACTCAAAACATTAAACAGTTTCCTTCTAATATCCAAATCACTTTCCATATTTAATTAGTTTATTTCTGGGCACTCTACTCTGTTTTGTTGTTCTATTTATCTCTATTCCAATAAAATATTGTCTTCTTTTACTATAAACCCATAACAAGTCTTCACATCTAGTAGGGTGGAACCCCCTGCCTTGTTCTTTGGGTCATTCTAGGATCAATCTATAATATCACTTTAGGTCACTGTTCCACTACCACACAAATTTTAGAACTGATTTGTCAAATTCCAGGGAAAATCCTGTTGGAATTTGAATGGAATCTACAAACCAATTTAGGATTTGAATTATTCCAGTGGTTTTCTGCACACCAGAACTGGTGGCTAAAAGATGAATTAAGTTTTATTACCTGATAAGTCCAATAATTACATAACCTTATGAACTACCATATTTCCCCATTTATAGACTTAAGATTTTCTATCACTGAATATTTGTTAGAAAGACAACAAACAAGCAAGCATGCAAACAAACCCAAAAAACCACAACCTTGCAACTCTAAACCCTCTTAATTCTACTCAAGATTTTTAAAGAGAAAATAATTCTTAAATTGGATAAAACAAAACTAGCTGAATACATGAAATGTGCACTAAAGCATTACATTTTAGAGTAGGAAAGAATGGAAATAACCAAAATAGAAATGATGCAGGAATATATAAACTTGAATAAGTATACTGAATAATGAACTATAATGACAAAAAGATTATATAATACCAATGAATTAGTCTTTACTAACATATAGCACTATTTGATAAAATGATATCAATTTTGCATATGATATAACTACAGTTGTGGGGGAAAAAACCCTCATATATCTGCACAGAAAAATAAAATTTACGAAAATCTTTACAATAGGAGTAAGGGATTACAGACTAGATTATCTACAACCTACCCTATTTTTTGAGTAAAATTTTATCTAAAATGTATAGGAGATGATTTTTCTCTTTTATCTAAGAAAAAATTAGAAAGAAAATACAGGTGTTATATAGATTTTCTTTCTTTGCAAAAAGTACTTTAAACAAGCAATAAAAATGAATAGTAATCCATGTGTTTTCCTAGTTCTTTGCTTAAAGTTCAGAGAGGGTGACTGACAAAGAGAAAAGCATTCAAATTCTGACACTTAAGGTTTAGGTTTTAGTTCAACCACTGACTTAGAAATATTAAAAAAAAAAAAAAGCACTCACCTATTTTCTTAGTGAAAATATAGAGGGATGGTTAGTTAGCAAAACTTTCAGAAATAAATAAGCATTCATAAAGATCACCCTAAAATTTCATTTAAATCATGCAAAAACAAAGATTTATTTTTCTGTTAAGTATACGGAGAATAAAAAGTAGGGAGTTTGTCACTGAAACTGGAAAGTACCCACAGCAGTATTTCCATCACCTTTACTTTACCTTAAACACATGGAAGGCTTCAAACTGAATGTTGGGACTTTTATCTCGCAGGAGGTTCATCATCAGTTTGAGGTTCTCTGGCTTGCTAATATACTTTGTCATAATGGCAAAGTTGTGTCGGTCCAGTATCAGTTCACCTAACAGCTACAAGAAAACACAAAAGACAAGCTATAATTTGAGAGTCATCTTAGTCATCATGCATTTCACTAAAAATGTAAATGTGACAGTTGATGTGAAAAAAGCCGAGAGCCCTAAGTGCTTCTTATAGCACAGGCATGAAAGCAGCAATTATTAAGTTATCTTATGCATTTTACATGGTTTTGTGAAAGTCATCTTTAACACATTTTAGAAATTTGTAAAAGCTAGTCATTACTTCTGCTTTAAAAAACCCTCTCTGCAGTATCATCAGAGCTAGCCAGAAATGACTATTATTTTCACTGTTTACATTTGTTATCTTCCCAGTAAAGTACTGTTCCTTAGATATTGAGATAGAACAATAACAAGATTGACTCCACAATTATACATTCCTTACTTGAATGAATATACTCTAGTAACCTCTTGAGAAAAAAAGATTATGTTAAGTTACTGTTATCTTCCTGCTAACTTTTATTAAAAACCTAGTATATAGAAAGAAAAAAGTTCATTGGCTCTAAATCTATATGAGTTTAATATGTGCTGAACATTTTTTCTTTTCTTTTTTCTTTTCTTTTTTTTTTTTTTTGAGACTAGGTCTTGCTATTTTTGCCCGTGGAACAGCAGGCTCTCGTTGCCCAGGGTACCACAGACTCAAGCAATTCCCCGCCTCAGCTTCCCAGGTAGCTGGGATTACAGGCGCACACCACCACTCCCAGCTATTTTTTTTGGAACTAGGTCTTGCTACGGGCCCCAGGCGGGGCTCGAACCGTAGCCCCGGCTGCTTCATAGGCTGAAGCTTACAAATATGAGCCACCGTGCCCAGCCTTGTGCTGAACATTTTCATGAAAGAATAAAAGAAAACATTTTCTGGATACAACTTAGTGGTTTCCAAAATGCAGCTTACTCCATATTATGAAAAAATGCTGTGGCTCCACAAACTTGTATGGTGTAATCTTAAGTCCTAATGAGGTGGTATTAGGAAACTGGAAGGGGCAGCTCTGGGAAGTGATTTAGACATGAAGTTGTAGCATTCATGCCCTGATGGAAGAGACTCCAGAGAGCTCTCTTGCTCTCTTGATCTTAGGCTTTTTAGTCTTTTGAACTGTGAGAAATAAATTTTTGTTATTTAATAAAGTTACTTGATCTATATTGCAGTTTTCTTATATCAGTCCAAATAGACTAAGATATGGCCAAAATTTAGAATGATTGAAGATTTTCTAGCAGCATCGATGAATGCATTGTTATTCTACTTCATAAACTATTATTCTCATTGTAGTGGTAACAATTCCTAACATTTCAGCAACCAGCAGTGGAAATGCACCCTTATAATAACTTCATATACTACATACTTATTTTTCAGTTCTCCTATTACTGGATGCCTCAGGATATTAATACATTATATCAGTAGTTGTAGAAATCCTGCAATAACCCCTGTCCCCCAGAGGTGTATACACACAGTGTGTGTGGTTGTCAGTAAATAGCCACCTTGAAGTGATGAATCTTTTGTCTATTTACATGTAAGAAAGTCCACACATTAAGGTTATTTTAGTGCAAAAATAATGTTTGCTAACTATAAAAAAGATGGCCACTGCTGTTTGCTGGTCAACTTTGTCTCAGGGGTATGGAAAGCAACCATGGTTTTAATCTTCATCCTTCTTAATCTCTCTGATATATCTATAACTTTTCCCTGGACACTTTCTTTGCTCTTGTTTTAAAGGCCACTGCATTCTTCCTGTGTCTTACCTCTCACGGCTTGTTCCTTTGCTGCCTGTTACTGACTCTTCTTCCTTCTGTACAACATATGTACGAATTTTCCAACCTGTGTACATGAATCTCTTATCTTTTATCACCCAGCAGTCTCATCTATGCCCATGGCTTGAACTATAACATCTAAGATGTAGCCAAATCTACTTTCCCAGTTTCAATTTCTTTCCTAAACCCTATACACATGAGTCTAAATATTCTGTGGGCAGCCCCAGTAGAACACTTTACTGACTTAGGGTCTTCTCTCTTTTAAGAACTTTACATTCTATTAGACCACTAGGGTAGAGAGTAGAAGTATTTACTGGCTCCTTTCCTTTGTTCTTCACATAAAATCTATATTCAAGGAGTGACATCACAAAGATGGCAAAAGAGGAGGTTCCTTGTTTTGTTTCTTAGAGGCACAACTGTTAACTTGAAGGTGAAACCAGTGTACCCCTTAACATCAGAAACAAACAGACTATGCAGAAGATATACAGAGGAAAGTCACTTTTTGTTGAACAGAAGGTGAAATGCCTGGAGATCATGGTCTAGGTTGGGAGGAGGAGGGACACAAACTCTGCCAGGGGCCCTGGAAAAAGAATAGTGAAAAGGTCTGGAGGCACATAGGACCTTTGGACGGACACACACACACACACACACACACACACACACACACACGTATGGCACGTACGCACGCACACACACAAAAAAGAATAGTAAAAAGGTCTGGAGACACATAGGACCTTTGGACGGACACACACACACAAGCACACACACACACGCACACACACACATGTACACACACACAAAAGAATAGTAAGGTCTGAAGGCACATAGGACCTTTGGACGGACACACACACACACACGGTCCCTGATAAGGACAACATAACATAGACAGTGCTCTGGATTGCATTCATTCCCTCCCCACAACTCCTTGGGACTGTTACTGGCCTCATAAATAAAAATGACAGAACACAGACTTCAGAGTTACAGATGTAAAATCCTAGGGGAAGTATGCTGCTGATGCCAATCACATGAACTAGTCTCCCCTCCCCCACCCCAGCACTTTACACCAACAGATGGACAACTCCTGGTCCCTCCTTGAGCCTGATACAGTGATAGGTGTCAGGAAGACAACAAAGGGAGGAAAAATAAAACTAAAATCAAAGTACCTGCTACCTATAGGAAAAGTAAAAGTAGTTCCATGCACTAAGTTACTGCTACAGGGAAACCTAAAGCTACAAAACAGGTAGACCAAAAGGAAAAAAAAAATCTAAAAAACAAAAAACCCAAAACATGGCACCTTGGGACCTCATGACATTACAAGAGAGAGAACAACTCTCCAGAATCCAACCATAAATATGTAAGATTACATGGATTCAGAGAGCTAAAACTGTTGTAATAAAGAAAACTGAAGAGATAAATGGAAAAGGGAGCTAAAAAGGAAAAATATAAAAAGTCCATTTAAATGAATGTAGAAAAGTAATCAAAGAGATATGACAAAATTTATAAAAACAAATTAGCTCATAAAATAAAATAGAAGGTGGGAACTGAAGCATTTAATAAGAAAAGATTTAGGATATAAAGAATTCAATAAAGGAAAAAAAAGACATTGAACAAAAGTAAGGAAGCAAAACAGACCAAACAGAGGATCAAAATAGTAACCTCAACAAGAGCAATACACAAATGAATCAGGTGAAAGGAGAAACAAGACATAAAAAGAAAATATGGGGAAGTACTTAGAGAACTGAGTCCACTGGAAGGCAACATAAGATAAATGGGTACTGGGGTGGGAGTGAAGAGGAGGTAGACAGAAAGGAAGGAGAAAACTTATATACAGAAATAATAGAAGAAAACTCTCCAAACTTGGAGAAACAACTAAATATACAACATGAAGCTAATTGAATATCTGGTTATCTACATGCAACAAAATCTGAAGTTGGACAAAACTAGACCACTCCTAAAAATAATATTCGAAAGAGGTGACCTATTTGGTTGTCATCCACAAAAAATTGAAAAGGAATCAGAAAAGTAATGACAAATTGGTAGTAGCTGATGTTATATATCAATAATCATTCTTAATGTAATGAACTGACTTCACCAATCAAAAGGTAGAGTGGCTGGTTGGATCAGAAAACAAAACCCAAGTTTCTGTTATTTCCAGGAAATTCATTTGAGTTACAAAGATAATAAAAATTCAAAATAAAAGGTTAGAAAACAATCCCACAAGCAATGGTACCCTAAAGAGGCAGAAAAAGTCATACTTAGATAAAATAGACTTCCAGCTAAAGAAGCCAATGAGAGAGATGGACATTGTTTAATAATTAAGGTGTCAATACATCAGAAAGATAACACTTATCAATAAGTATATGCACCAAGTGAAGGTGCATCAAAATATATAAAAATATATTAAAAAATCTAAAAGTAGACTTAACAGAAACAAGAGTATAGGGGACTCAACACCCCACTATGTCAATGGACAGATCAACTAAACAAAAAAATCAACAAAGAAACAATAACCTTAATTGAGGAACTGAACCAGATGGGTTTACTCAACATTTACAAAGCATTCCACCCCCAAAAAGTTGAGTACACATTCTTTCTCAAGTGCACATGAAAATTTTTTAAGAATAGAACACATATTGGATCACAAAACAAATCTCAATAAATTTAAGAAGATTAAACTCCTATCAAGTATTTTCTTTGATCACAATATTATCAAATTGGAAATCAACTACAAGTTGGAAAAATCACAAATACATGAATAACATATTATTGACTGAACAGCATATTATTAATTGACTGTTGGGTTAATGAGAAAATCAAGGAGAAATTAAAAAATACTTGAAGACAGATATAAATGAAGACAAGCTATTAGAACCTCACAGGTGTAGCAATAGGGGCACGATGGAGGGAAGTTTATATAAGTCCATATCAAGAAACAAGAAGAATCTCAACTAAATAATCTAGCACACCTTAAGAACTAAAAAAAGGAGATGACAAAAATAAGAGTAAAATCAAAATTTTTAAAAAATATCAATGAAACAAAAGTTGGTTTTTGAAAAAGAAAACAAAGTAGACAAATATTTAGCTAGGCTAAGATAAACAGGAAAGGAAACAAATTAATAGAGTCAGAAAGGAGAGAGAAGCTGCAGCAGACATCACAGAAGTACAGAGAATCAAAAAACTACTATAAACTGAACATTATGTGAACAAATTGGATAATCTAGAAGAAACAGACAAGTTTTTAGAGGTAACTTTCCAAGACTGAATTAGGGAAAAAGAAAATTTGAAAAAAATTATAAACAAAGGAAATCAATAACAGTGGTATTTCAAAAACAAAATGTACAACAGCCTTACTAATGAGTTCTACCATACTTCCAAAGATGAACTAATACCTATCCATCTCAAATTACTCCAAAAATTTCAAGAAAATGGAACACTTCAAATTAATTTCATGAATATATTATGTTGAATACTAAGAGTCAGAAAGATACCACAGAAAAAATTACAAACTAATATCCCTTAGCAAACCAAACTCAACAATAAATTAAAAAAATACTTAGTAAACAATTTCATTCTGCTATGAAATGGGGAAAATGAAACCAAGAAAACAATCTATTTACAATTATATAAGAAATAGTTAAATAGGAATAAACAAAAGAAAGGTGGTAAAAGAATTCTGAAATGAAAACTCTATGGCTATTAAAAATAATAAGACACAAGGAAATAGAAAGATTTCCCATGATCAAGATTTGGGAGAACTGATATTATTAGAATAGTCATCTTATCTGAAACCACAGGACAAACATTGCTGAAATTCATATGGAATCACAAAACACTCCAAGTAACTGAAGCAATCCTGACAATAAAGAATGGAGGTATCAAATTTCCAGACTCCAAACAATCCTACAAAGTTATAACAATCAATACAGTATGGTTAGCATTGGAAAAATTAAATACGTAACCAATGGAATAAATAAACTCACACCTATACATACAGTTAACATACATACAGCTAAACCCATAAATACACCCACAGTTATATACAGTTAATTTACAATAAAGGAACTAAGAACATATAGTGGAGGAAAACAATCTCTTCAACAAATGGTTGAAACTTCAAAAAAAGTCTCTTCAACAAATAGTTGAAAACTGAAAAACAAAATAAAAAAACTAAAAGTGGTGGCACATGCCTATAAGCAGCAGCTTAGGAAGCCGCAGCCGGGACCAGGGATCGTGGATAGAGTCCCATCGGGGGCATATAGCAAGACCTAAGTTCCAAAAAATACAGCTGGGCGTGGTGGTGCACACCTGTAATCCCAGCTACCTGGGAAGTTGAGGCTGGGGATTGCTTGAGCCTGTGGTACCCCAGGCAGTGTGAGCCTGCAGTTCCATGGGCAAAAGTAGCGAGATCTAGACTCAAAAAAAGAAAAAAATTTATTAAAAAAAAATAAAACCAAAAACACTCTAAAAATTGAACTGTAGAATTGAGATCACCAGAGAGAGCGGGGATCAAAGTATGGAGGGTAGGTAATGAACTATGGTAGACAATTATGGGTGCATTATTGATTGTTGTAGTGTTTAAAACTAGACAACCACATGCAAAAGAATGAAACTAGATCGCTCATACCACACATAAAAATTACACAATACAGATCAAAGACTTGGATGTAAGACCTCAAACCAAAAGATACATAGAAGAAAACATAAGCAAAGCACTCCAAGACTTTCACTCAGTGAGGTCTTTAAGAATGAACTACAACAGCAAGGGAAACAAAACTAGAAACCAAACAAATGGGACTGTATCAACCTAAAACTATTCCACATGGTGGGTAGGGGGAGACACAATCATTTAAATGAAAAGACACCCTACCAAATGGAAATATTGGCATATCACACATCAAGTTCTACAATTATCCACTAACTCTTATAAATAAACAAGAAAATAACTAATATTATTAGAAGGCATTTCTCCAAAGAAGATATACATTTTAAAAATTCTTGTTTTCACTTATCAGGGAAATGGAAATCAAAACCATGAGATACTACCTCATTCATGAGAATGCCCATATCTAAAAGACCAGAAATAAGTGTTTGTGAGGGTGTGTAAGTACCCTCCTATATTGCTGGTGGGAATGTAGGTCACTTCAGTCCTTATAGAAAACAGTAAGGAGATTCCTCAAAATACTAAAAATAGACCTGCTGTATGATCCAATAATTCATGCCTAGGTGTCGACCTAAAGAATGTAAAAACACTAATTTGAATATATATATGCATTTTTATGTTCCCCGCACTGCTATAGAGTCAAGTTAGAGAAAAACCCAAGTGGAAAAAAAAAAAGAAAAGAAAAGAAAAACCCAAGTGCACAAGGATAGATGAGCATATAAAGAAGATGGGGTGTAAATACACACACACACACATACACACACACACACACACACACACACACTGAAATACTACTCAGCTGTTAAAAAAAAAAGGATGTACTTGTGATTTTTGATGGCATGGATACAACTAGAGGAGATTATGCTAAGCAAAATAAATCAGAAGAAATACTGGATGATAATCTCACTCAAAACATAGTAAAAGACAAAACTAAAACCAAACAAACTCTAAAAACTGAACTGTAGAATTGAGGCCACTATAGAGAGTGGGGAGCAAAGTATGGAGGGTGTGCGATGAACTATGTGGAGAATTATGGGTGCTTTTATGGTTGGTGTGTGTTTAATACACATTTGAAGAGAGTATGAACCTACACCCCATCTAGATAAAAATAGTGTGTCTTGAAATAGCTCTACTTCAACAAAGATACAAAACACAAAACAAAATCCTATATTCTGTATCTGCCTACTTTTTGTTTTAAAATTCAAATCATTCTAGAGTATCCTCAGTAAACCCTTACTTTCATCTGAACTATTGCAATACCTAATCCAATCTATCCTGTACATATATATCAAATGAATTTTTCTAAATATCAGATCTATTCATGCTACTAATTCCACCTATAAAGTGAACGAATAAACAACTGCTTAGATTTTTACTGATTTAGGGAAGAAATTAATCTCCTTCAAGGTGCTATGTGATCTATAGAATTTCAGTTGCTTCCTTTCCTGAGTTCCCTTAGTTGACCTTCTTAATTTTCCTTCTGTGGCTTCTTTCTCCAGCTTTACTGAGGTGTAACTAACACGCTGTATAGGTTTAAAGTGTACATTGTGCTGATTTGATGTATGTATACATTCTGCAATATTAAGCACAAATAAGTGACACATTCATCACCTTACATATTTATCCTTTTTTTCCCTCCTGTGGTGAGAGTGCTTAAGATGTACTCTCAGCAAAGTTTAAATATACAACGCATTATTATATAGTCACCATTCTGTATATAAGAACTTCAGAATAAAATTCATCTCATGATTGAAAATTTGTATTCTTTAACCAACATCTTCCATTTCCCTTATCCCCTCGGCCATGAATAACCACCATTTCACCTTCTGTTTTTCTGAGTTCATCCTTGTCACTAATTGAACCTCCTCTATCTTCTCTGCTCTTTACAACCCCCCCCCCAGATATACTGACAGTTATCTGTGACTCTAGTACTTCTAGCATGTCAGTTCCACAAGGGCAGTTATCAAACCTTATTAATGTCTGTAAATGTTACAGCCTGTGTGGTATGTGTGGATACTGTTGGGGAGATTAAGTCCTTTCTATACAATATAAAAGCAAGCAAGCAGCGGTATTATTGAATAACTGTATCTAGAGCACAACACACTAGGCAATCTGCAAAAAAGAAATTACAATATAATTCCACATTTTTATATAGGCAAACAGTCACAATTCATTATGTACACATATATTCTCAAGATGAAAGTTAACCTGTACCCTGTAAGAGGATCTGACAGCACTATTTGACAGCTCTGTTTATTTTAGCTAATTGCCTTTACTCAGTTAATAAAGACAAAAGTAAAACTTCTCATATCTCTGAGAAGCAAATGGTTATAGCTTGAAAAGAAGCACTAAAGTTAAACTCCCCCAAAGAGAGATAAGAGAGCTAACTTTCTACATGTTTACACATTTCAGTGGGATGGTTTCCAGAAGCTCTAAAAATAAAGTAAAATAAAATAAAAATACTCTAGGTTGTAAAGCTAACAAGAGGCATCTGAAGATGTGTGTATATATATATATATATATATAGGTATATATACCTATAGATAGACACACAAGCATAAATATATATTGCTTCTATAAAGATCTTAGTTTCTAAATAAATATATAAACATACATATTTACATACAAGTACATAATGAAATATATACATATATCATATACATACACATATAAAAAGGTCCTTTGGCAACACTTTATTAAAAAATTATCTTTAAAACTTGCAAACACACATTCAACACACAGTTGTTGAATGATATGTATAAATTTAGATTAGGTCACTTCAATTTTTACTACATGCTACATAAAAATTCTATCCAATCTACTTGCTGCTAATACAATTTTTACTACTTTTCTGAAAGTCAATTCAGTTAACTCATTTGGCTAAATACACTAAAATCTGCAGCTGCTAAATGATAAATAATGATATCCAGATGATGACAAAATTTTATATTGCATTATAACACATTATAAAGCAATAATAAGCAATACTGTATTAAATGGGAATACTTTGAACTTTTATTTACATTTCATTGTATGCTTCATAATACAGAGAAAAATCAAACACATTTGAATTGCTGTTTAAATGAAACTGACCAGAGCCCAAAATCCCTCCCCCCCAATTCCACCAAGTTTCCTTTGAATTATAATCTTTCTTGCAAGTAATTAACTGCCAGACCTCTGAGGGAGATAAGAAACAAACGCCTAAGCTCTGTCATATGAGTGAAAGGAGTTTCTCTGTTAATTAGGTTTTATTGTATAAGTACCCCAAAATAGTTCAAGAAAATTTAGAGGATGATTTTTAAAAAATGACAGGTAGCGACTACTTTGGAATCATAAAACTGTTTTTAGAGTTCATTACTTATAAAATACTATGAGTATACTGTTAAATAACCTAATGTCTCATTTCCTAAAATTATTAAACATTTATGTACCAAATATTACAGAAACTAGAGTGCCTGTAAGCAACAGCTTATGGAGTCGTGACTGGGACTGGGGATAGTGGTTCGAGACCTGCCTGGGGCAACGTAGCGAGACCTACTCCAAAAAAAAATAGCTGGGTGTGGTGGCATGTGCTTGTAATCCCAGCTACCTGGAAAGTTGAGGCTGGGGACTGCTTGAGTCCGTGGTACCACGGGCAACGTGAGCCTGGGGTTCCACAGGCAAAGTTAGCGAGACCTAGTCTCAAAAAACAAAACAAAACAAAACAAAAAACAGAAAAAATAAACTAGAGATAGAAACATGGTATTTTGTCAAAACTGAACATACTGCTACCGTAAATCTAATTCACAAACAGAAAAACCAATGGCATACTAGTAGAACTCTCCAAAACAGTGTTTCTAGTAAAGAAAAATACATCTAATGAGTTTTTCCTTCAACAGTGATACAAGACCATTTAGCAATGACTATAATCTAGCATTAAAAAAACCCTCTTCATTATCTATTAAAGAATTCCTGCATCCATAGATATGCTTTATCTGCTTTTAATCAATTTTTTTAAACTCTAAATAGTGCTCAGTTTCATCATATTATAAATCAAGTATCTGTGAGACATTTAACCATAAAGGATTTTAGATAGCCAATGTAGCATGTCTGCATCCATTTATAAAGAAAAAAAAAGAGGCCTTTTGAGTGGGTATGGTATTTTTAAGTGTAGAGGAAACACAATGTTTTGAGAAGGGAGAATACAAAGAAGAGTTCCAATACAAACTCAGTTACGCTTGCCTATGCCTTAAGATAGGGGTTTTTAGCTGGAGAACCACATGAAAAGGGGGAAGAGAAGCTGAATAGTAGAGCCAGCTGGCAGCAGACTATGGTGAGAAACAAATCCTCCTCACTTCCTCTTGCTACCCACCAACTCTGTGATTATATATCATACTAATTGTATATCCACCAGATTCACAGATTTCCATTTTTAAATGCAAATGAACCATGGTAGGAAAGAATCTAATACTGCCTTATTTATTCAAAACAAATCAGCACCTTCAGAGATTGCACTCAGTGAATAATAATGTGGGAAATTTATAAGGTTTATTTTAATTTTATTAAAAAATATTTAGATGTTACCACTTTACAACTAGTAATGAAGGAATAGGACAAGGTGGGGCTGAAGACATCCTGAGAAGGAAATAAGGGCACTGGGCATGTAGACAGGAGGAGATGACAACATAGTAGGAAAGAAAATGTAAGAAGAGGACCCAGAGGGAGATGTTTTCATAAAAAAGAAACTGTCAGCTAACTTTGCTTAAATGACTTAGAAACAGTCAATCACAGAAAAATTTCTATCACAAGTTCTTACCACTCTGTTGAAAATGGTACAAGGATAAATTCTAAAGTCTACAACCTACAGTTTTGTTATTCTGATTCTGTTCAGTCACCTTAATTTATATCAACTTTTCTATCTGGTCCAGTATCAGATTCTCACTGAAAAAAGAAAGGACTGGGAAATCTATGAGTAATTTCCTATAGGTAGGTGCTTCAGAGGATTATTACCTCACTACTGTTCCAAATTTCACTTCTCTCCCAGGCAATTCTTGCCATACATAGAAAAAGCTCATCCCATTTTGGCTATAAAGCTGTGGTAGTAGGATATATATCTTTAACTGTTTTTAATTAGCTTCTTGATATGAGAGAGCGAAGCACTGATATCATACTTTTGCCCAGTATGGTCTTATAATCCAGGTTCCAGAAAAGAGAGCATTGTATTTGTGGGATTTCTTTTTTTTCTTTCTTTCTTTTTTTTTTTTTAAAACATGGATCACCTTGTATGAGTTTCCACACAAGAGAAACTCAATAAAGAACGCTAAATGACTGGTTGAAAATAGTAGGTTAACTTTTCTCCATCAATGGGTAAAGCTGGAGCAAGGATAGAAATACAGGGGAAAGCAGGTCATGGCCAAGGCAAAATCATGGGTAAAGTGAATTAATAAAAAAAAACAGGGGGAGGGGAGACACAAAATAGATTAACTTAAACTATATCCCATATGCTTTTATAACTTAATCTGCAACATTTATGAAGATGAAGATAACTAAATCAAGCATGACAACATTTGAAAAAGCTATATGATGTACGAAAAGGTACTGATCACAATATTGTCTGTATATTTGAACTCTTATATCCAATATTTAGAAACAAACACATTGTACCATGAAAGGCATCATCCAAACATATGCAAAATAAAACAAGAGTGACATTTAGCAAATATACAAACTGCTTGACAAAAATATTCACTATTTGACAAAAACATTCTTTTGAATATCTGAGTGGGAGGAGACGAGCAGAAATGCAGCTCTAGCCAACATAGACTGGAGCTGTCCCACCTCCTCTTGGTCAAATGTTTGCCCCTAGACACCTTATCACTGCAGGAGGGAAAGGTCAGTCACAGATGACTGTCGCCTGATAAAGGAAAGCAGCATTCATAGTGTTTCATAAGAAATATAATGTCAAATTGCAAATGTAATTTGCTTACACACACACACTCACACACACACTCACTCACACACACACACTCACACACACACACACACCCTCACCTGCCTGCCCACAACAAGTGCACACTGATCAAGCAGTTAAAATTTATGTTTACTTCCTAAAGGTTTTGTCATGTTTGTTATGAAGGACAGTCAAAACATAACACATATTTATCAAAGTTATTCTAAAAAGTTACTTTAATTTTTCCATATTTCTTCACAAGCAAACTAATTATTTCCTATAAGTTATGTAGACTCTCTAACTTAGAAAAATTTGGTATTACCTTTAAAGATTGTCTCTTAGTCACATAATTCTCAGACTGAAGCAACTTCTCATAGTCTTCAAAAATCTAATGAAAAGAAATGAATTATAAACTCAGCAATAATTCCTCTGCAATCAGGCTTGCTAGCTCTCGTGTTTCAGAATATCCAACCATCTAGCTCAGTATAGTCTAGCTGCTGTGTTTTCTGTTTCTACATACTTCACTCTAAGCCAATGACTATTGTACATAGGAAGGTTTCCCATTTCCCCACTGTCATTTACACATAAAGACATTGGGTGATAGTAAGATTAAGTGCTTTAAGAGCACGCTTTTCTATTTTATTTTAGTTCTACAAATGGGAAATAGGGCAAAAAATGGAGTAATTGAGTCTTCCCAATAAACCAATTAAGTGGACTGTGATAAAACTCACTTTAAAGAAATCCATTTATGTTCTTCCTCAAGAGCCAGGAAGATATAGATACATAATAATAGCATAATTGTATAATGTGAAAAATGCGAGTGAAGAGTAATGTTTCAGTTGAATTTCAAAAAATTTAGTTGGCTTTACAACTAGAGAAGGGAGCCTGAAGATAGAAGTTTTTTGTATATCTACTCATACAGAACTCATGTAAAATTATCTTACAGGTAGTATGTGCTTCCATTTCAGGTTACCTGCTATCTATTAAAGGTAATGTGGATGCTTTACATCAAAATCAAAGTGAGCAGATGCCAATTTGTTTATTGGAGGAGCTCCAGATTACGTATAGGATGATATTTAAAAAAACAGAAAGACCTGATCTCCTGTTATCCTCAATTCTCCACAAAGTCCTGGTGACCTGGCTTCCAGGTAATAAAGAAAATGGTTATATGACTAACTTTAAATCTGCTTACAGATCTAGGGGGAACAGAGGGAAAAAAAATGAGGTAAAGTCTTTAAAAAATGACTTCTACTTACTGTGTCATAATTTTGTTCTAAGAAGTCTGCTACCAACACTTTATGTCTGGTTAGTAAATCCTAGAAAAAGAAAAGTGAAACAAAATTATTGCTAATAAATTTTTACAAATTTCTCTTTTCCTTCAAAGGTTTTATAAGGCCATTAATTTAAAACATAAAAGTTTCAAAATAATTACTTTCATCACAAAACAATTTCTGAATTTAAGATACATTTGTTTAATGTTAAAAATAATAGTATATTTAACATTTATTATTGTTAGATTGACGACAGAAATAATTTAGTGAAATAAATGGAACCTAAAAGACAAGTTTACAGCACATTTCTTCAAGTCATATATAACTCTACATTATATTTATGATATAATAAAAATTCAAATAAAGTTTATGATGATCCTTTAAAAATGCCACTGGTAATCACTTTTCAAAAGAATTCTGAATAGCCTAAAATGATATCTCACAAATTTTCTAAGATTTTAACCTTTGATGCTGTTTCTTAACCAGTTTTAAAAGGGAGGTACCTAGAAACTGGGAAACATGAAAACGATATTTAACAGAGCTGTCTCACTATACTGTCCTGTTCTTGGGATAACAGACTGTGGGTGTAGTCACTAAGTAATACAATGCATCCTTTGAAAGCTGAAGACAAGGAGCTCAATCTTAGCACAGACATAAACTTATAAACTCAGAAAAAGGAACAAATGCATAAAGGAACATTTGACTGTCTTCAACTCATACTTAAATCAGATCCTTAATTTACCTTAATGTTGAAAACAAATAAGCCTCCCCTAATCCCTTTATACGCTTTACAGGCTAAATACCCTGTGTAGGGTGCCATGCAGAATTTAATTAAAACAAAACAAGAATTTTAAAATTTTCCAAAATAAATTCTTATGCTTTAATACATATTTAATTAAAATGTCCTAAATGCATATAGAAGACAGACAACATAGCCTCACAGAGAAAAAAATGGTAAAAGTTATTTATTTCCATTTTAACAAAAAGTAAAACATTTATAGCACTTGAACCATAACTTTGAAGGTCAAAAATGAGACTAGCTACTAATTTCACTTCATATTACTTATCATCACAACCCAATTGACCTGTAAGCCTCTTTTAAGTACCCCGCGCTAACTGATTGCACCACTGGAGCCGCTAACCCATGAGCCTCTTATTGGAAATGTGGTACTTCCCCCCAACCCCAGTAGAACATTCAGTAATGTTCTGAAACCAGAATTTTAAAAAGGGAAAACTCTCTACAGCAATCCATTCCTGGTCTGCCTGAGGCCAAAATTAAACTAGTTCCTCTATTAGGGAGCACTGAGTGTGTAAAGTAGTTCTACAGCATCCTTTGGGGTCACTAATTATTTTCCAAGTTAATACTCAGGATGCCTAGTTTTCAGATGGTTCACCAATCTCCTGAGCAGTACTAGCAATTTTCTGAGCTGACCCAGGTTAAAAACGGGTTCTCTCCAAGGGTTGCAGCCTACACAGTGGATTGCTGCCTCCTGGGAATTTTCCACATTATAACAGTCCTCACTCTCTTGAGAGGAACATGCTCCCCCACAGCTACAATCCTGCACGTAGAGCAAAGGCAGCAATGCCTTTACATTCTGCATTTGAGTGCTGCCTGGAGAAGTCTGTTCACTCTACACTGCTATTAGACAAAAAAAGAGTTCTGTTAATAGCTGCTCCTTCAGAGTCCAAGGGGGAAAAAACTTGAAATAACTTAAAATCCAGTAATAGAAAAAAACACAACATGAAAGGGTAGAATTTCCCTAAGACATGTAAAAGATAGCTATAATCAATAGATGGTTCATTTTCTCTCACATATAAGCACACTCTTGAACTTGAGTATGTATATACTATATATACATAGCTATATGTCAAATTTATGCATATAAAAACGTACTCATAAAACTGAAAAGACTCATACCACACAAAAATATATGCATATAGACAAGTATATATGCATATAGACAAAAAAATTTCATTATTACAGATCAGAAAACTGAGTGGGGAAAAAGTAACTAGCTAGGCTCCTACTTCAAAAAGGGAAAAACAGAAAACTGCGAAGAAAAATAAAGTTCAAATTTCAAGGCATTATAGTTATTGGAATTAGTGTAATTCATCCTACCTCCTAAAGATTTTGCTGTGACAGGTCTTAATTTTATAGAGTCTCAAGTATTATGTTTTTAAAAATCCAATATTGATATTTTAGTGAATTCTGCAGTTTGGGAGAAATCTAGAATGGAGTGACAGAGATGTCTTCAACAGCAAGGAGACATACTGGACTGACTGGCAGTAGCTGCCATTTATTGCCGGCTTACCACTCGATGGAAAGTATGCTAAGCACTTCAATACAAGTTATTTCTAATCTTCACAACAATTCTGCAAAACAGGAATTATTCTTTTTATCTTACAGATGAAAGCAAAATTCAAAGGTTTGCTAGCTTATTCAGATACAGAGCTTAATCAGGTGACAGAGACATAAAATTCAAACTAGTCTGTGATGTCAATTCTTGAAGGAAAGGCTAAAGGAGGAAGGGCTATAGCTGTCAAGAATTTTTGTGGGGAAAGGAAAATTTGTAGATAATAACCATGACAAAAACACAAGCAATTCTAAATCAAAGTAATTTAATTGGGTATTGTGATCTTGGTGATCAGGACCAAAAAAGGTCTATTCAGAATGCTAGAAACAAAAGCCAAAATGAAAATAATTAATAAAAAATAATTAACCTACCATCCAAACAAACAAATAAAACTTTTGAAACTAGTTACTTAAAAAAATTATGTAAACCACGACATTTTAGATAAATAAAACTGGCACTTCTAATACTGATGCACAATAGGAAAAAAATGTTTAAGGTTATTTAGCTTTTCAAGAACTTGGAAGTTAAATGGGAGATATCCTGAAGTACAATCAAACATCATAATTTATTTTTGTAAGTCAATACAATGCTGAAAATTAAACTGGGCTGAACATATGAGAGATTGATATTACTATCAAGTACAGTTTATTCTATAAATATTGAAAAATTTTTGAGGAAATTTTAAAAATTACAGATTTATTTGTATTTGCTCTTTCCCTCCATTAGAGTATGTTCTGTGCTCATATTTAAGTTTTACTTATAGAGTTTTAAAATAAAGGAACTTGTTTCCATGACAGCAAAGAATCATTTGATAGCAAAGGGGACAATAGTACCTACTAACAGAAAACATGTTAGTTGTTTAGGCATAGACATTTTGCTAGAAAGAAATGGGAAACACCCTTTGTGTTAAATGTCATTCTTTATATTTGATGCATCAAGGCCTTGCCCATCGTGTGCTCTAGATATACTCTTTTGAGGGATTCATCTGTATTACTGACAATCTTTGATTTGCCACATGGCACAGAGCGATCCGGGAAATGGAAAAGACCCTGGTATTTCACAGCACTCTCATTACTTATTCATACGTGCTGACCTTGATCCCTTACTTCCACCCACCAGCTAAATCGCCTTAAATCTGTACCTGGCCCTTTTTTCCCTTTCTTCTTCCCTCACTCTTGATGTTCTAGTTTTCTTCTTCCTTATTCCACATCTCTGTCTTCTTCATACTTTCTAAATACTCCTCTTGCTTTCCCTTGTTCTTTAATCTCGACCCCAGAATTCCAGGCATCGACTCTTTCTTTCCTGCCTCTTTTCCCAAGAAGCATCTAAGGACCAGGAAGGACTGAATGGACACCAGTGGAAAACCTGGGCAGGCTGTGACCACCTTCCCTTCAAATCAATATTATAAGTTAGTTCTGTATTTATTTCAGGTTCAGCTGAGGCTTTTGGAGAATGATGGCACTGCAGTTGTCTTTCTCTACCATTTCAGGCAATTCAGTTGTGATCCCAAACTTGCATACCCTGTCCGTTAAACTAAAAGTGCAACAGTCATCAAGTGTTTTCGTAAAATAGGATTCTCCCTGATAGGAGTTCTTGTCAATTCAACTTCCCTCATTTCATTATATTTTGGTTCAACTTTCCTCATTTCATGGTACCTTGGTTCCCTTGCCTAAGCTAGCCAAACATTTAACCCGGTGATATTCCACTCACCAGTGTTCCCTTTCGTTGGTCACATCAAGTCCCACTGCCCAGCCTGCAGTCTAGACCTTCACTTGAACTCCACTACATCCCTTCCTGGCTGCCAAATTTTCTTCTCTGGAGGTTCTCCCCCTTTCTCTTGTGCTCCACTCCAATCCCTTATCTTTTCTGCTTCCTGACATTCTCACATTTCTCGCCATTATGTGAGCTAATATTAACAGACTAAATCTCAGTAGAAAATGAATATATTCCTCATATATAGCTAATATGTAGTTTGCAGCACACAAGAATACATGCTTTTACCTTTCTATACCTTTAAAGAACTATTACCCAGATCATAGCAATTACCAAATTGTTTAGACAAAATAATAAGATTAAAGTACATAAAATAGTAAAATTAAAGTATATATTTGCATTATGATATAAGCTATAACAGTATTGCCAAAATATGTATCCAAGGAAATGCAAGAAATATAAAATCATACATGAATTGCAATTAAGTACAAATTATGTATTATACTCTAAAAAAAGAAAACAAAATTAAATAATTAGAAAACGGAATTAAGTAAATTTGCCCAAGGTTTTAAAATAAGTGAATCTAAATATATGTACTTATAAGTCTTGTCTATTTTATAATTGGCTGGAAAACCTTTATTTTTAATGTTACATCATCATCTTAAAATATTTCTACAATTCATCTCTTATAGTGATTTTCAGAGTTAACTGAGAAGACGGTGAATAAAACAGGACTCTATTTTATGCATTTTAAAATTCATTTCCATTATTATTATAATTGTTATTATAAAAAACAAAAACAGATCTAGCTAACTTGGTGACCCACTTTATTCACTAACCTGGATGCCAAATAGCTTTTGTTGTTTCTAAAACTTTTTATCTGCCCTGGAAGGATAAAAATTTGCCATTATTGAAAAATGAACATGCCAGAGACTGATACCAGTTTCAAAATATATGAAAATAATGGCAGGATCAGTAAATGCCTGAAACAGAAACCTTTAAGATAACATCATTTACAGAATTACAAGTTTTGCAAATTAGCTATACTATATTCTAATATGTCCTCTGAAATTCTCTATGATGGTCAAGGTCACAGAAACATAAAGTAGATCACGGTTGCTAGGGCTAGAAGGAGGGAGAAATGGAGAGTTGTTATTTAGTGGGTATAATAATATACATTTTAGATTTCTAAGGTGAAAACGTCCTAGAAATTGGTTGTACAACAGTATGAATGTACTTAATACTATTGAACTGTACACTAAAAATGGTTAAAATGGTTAAATTTTGTTATTTGTACTTTACAAGTAAAATTCTAAATAACTTATTTCCTAGATAAGCTTATAAAAATTATAGATTATGAAAAAACAATTTATTAGTATTTTGCTTCATCATGTGGGAATTTAAACCTTCCACAGTGACAAAATAAGGTGACCTGTCCTTCATATCTAAAAATGTAATTCTCCATCTTCCTACTACCCAGATCCTTTCCCTGGAGGTAACCACCATTACTGCTTTTCAGACATACTTCTAAGGTATTGAGTGTATATGTGCCATAAGTGACAGCTTATACTTATACTTTGCTATGCACATAACTAAAAGTACCTAACATGCATACCATGTGTTCCCTTTTTCACTTATATATTGCAAATCATTTAGTGCAAGCTTGTGACAAGTATTCTGAATTTGCCTCTAGGACAACTGACTTTGTAACTAAACACCTACATGAAATGACTCAGCTGATTCAGAAAGAAAAAAATTTACCTTAAAAGTAGCAAAGGCATCTGAAGCAATATCAAATGTTAACAACTCCACATACTTAAAGAAATCTCTGAATTGATTAGAAAAGAGGATGATTTTGGCAAGTGGTTCATGTCGAATACATTCTCTAAGCATAATCCCACAACGTAAGGCAATCTGTGGGGCTTCATATCTAAAGCATAAAAGAAAGAAATGGAGAATTTTGTTATCTGATCAACAAAATATTAATGGTATAAAAATGCTGCTAATGGGAGTAAAGATACCATGTATCACAATTCATTCAAACATTCGTTCAATATCTACTGAATATCTATGATGTGCATGCCACTATTCCACATGCTGGGAATATAATAGTATGCGTGTGTTCTGCGTATATTAATGATGGGATTGGGCTCTTGAAAACAGTAAAGGGTAATTGAGCAGTTAGGAAAGGACAAGTTGAAAAGCATAAAATAATGTCATAGAAATTGATAATAACAAAGTGAAGGAAAGAGGCAGCAAAAGGAAGAATTTTAGAAATCAAAAGATGCAAAAAAAAAAAAAAGAATTCTGCTAGGTCTAAGATATCATAGAGACACAGATTTGAAAGACTGTCCTGACGCATTACATATAGACCTATCATGATTTGAAAAAAGAGTCCACTGTATCTCAAATGAGACCTAAGTTATAAACTTCTAACAACTATCCTAAACTCATATCTACTTCAAAGAAAACCATGTACCTACCCTTTGAGGAGCATAAATAGGATATGAGGGTGAGCACTAATGTACTCCACAGTAGGACTCCGAGTACCTATTTGTCTTCTCAGGATATTATTAAATATTTGAGTCACATCTTTTTTTCCCTGTCAAAGAAAGAAACAACCATTACATTACACACCTTAAATAGGTGAATTGTAAGGCATTATACTTGAAAAGTTGTTTGTACATATATACAAAAAGCACTGTCCTCAGAACATTCAAAACCATTACTTTTTTAAGTATCTTTAATCATTAGTGCCTTCAAGCAGTCTATAAAATAAATGTAGACCCTTTCACAACATTTGCACCATGTAAAATTGAAAAATCTGAAATCTATTTCTCACAGTAAAAAATGATACAGTATAGAATATGTAATAAACAGGACATAACTGAATTCTTTACACTTTTTTTTACCTTTAAGCTTCACTCAAGAAGAAAATGATTAACATTATTTGAAACTTCATAAATGAACAAAAAAATAAAGATTTTAATAAACATAAGTTGTAATCAAATTTCTTTTTTTAGAGAAATACTTTCTGGTAATATCCTTGCTATTTTAATCCATTTTCTTTGTCTCTTGATGCCAAAAAAAAAAGTGTTTTTTATTCATATATATTTGACTTAGGTGATCATAAGAAACCACAACTAACCTAGTCAAACAGAAAGGACCTTTCAGTCATAGTAGCCTCAGTCAGAAGAACTATAGCCAATGCTGGACAGGGCTTCTAAGAGTCCTAATACTTAAGATTTCCATCCACACACACCCTACAACCTATACCAACCTGCTTCTCTTATAGTGGAAAACCCTACTGAATCAGAATTTACGTTATGAAAAATAAGGACCAAAATGATAAAAATTCTCAATCACTAACACTGATTCTGACTTTCATCTCTCAACTAAACTATAAATGATACCCTCCACATCAAAGCAGTCTTCATTTTACAGGTTGAGTTAACTGGAAATGCAGATCTAATCATACCATTCTCTTCCCTTTAACTCTTTAGTCTTGTCTTTGCTTATGGTTAATTAATAGTCCAGAGTATGTGTGAGTGTATCTTTTTGAGTTAGTATTTCCATTTTCTTTGAAAAATATGAAGAGTGGAACTGATCCATCATACTGAAGTTCTACATTTAATTTTTTAAGGACCCTCCATACTATATGCCATAGTGATTGTATCAACATACTAATGGTGCACAAGCATTCGCTTTTATCCAAATCCTCACCAATACCTTTTTTTCTCTTTTCAATAATGGCCATAGTATGAAAAGATATCTCACTGTGGTTTTGATTTTCATTTTGTTGATTAGTAATGCTGAGTTAAGTTTTTATTTAACCATTGGCTATCTGTATGTCTTCTATACAGCTACATTGTACCTGCTCTTTGAGGAGCATAAATAGGATATGGAGGTGAGCACTAATGTATTCCACAGTAGGACTGTGGAAATATGTCTATTGAGATTCTCTGCCCATTTTTTTCTAATCAGTGTCACTTTTGATTTCTTTTGCTGTTGCATTCTATAAACTATATATTTTGAATACTAATCCCTTACCAGATATATGATTTGAATATATTTTCTCCCATTCTATAAGTTGTTCCAATTACTGGTTTCCTTTGTGGTGCAAAAGCTTTTTAGTTTGATATCATCAAGCTTATTTTTTTTCAGTTGTTTATTTTTGCTTGTATTTTGTTTCATTGTCAAACCCAAAAAAATCACTGTTAAGGGGAAATTCAAGGAGCTTATGCCTATAATTTCTTTTAAAAGTTTATGGTTTCAAGTTTGCATTCAAGTCTTTATTTTAATTTAATTTTTATTTATGGTATAATGTATGGTTATAGTGAATATAGTGAGTATAGCATGGTTCAAGAGCATTCTTTTACAAGTGCTATTTAGTTTTCCCAACATCATTTATGAAATAGATCATCCTTTCTCCATAGTACCTTCTTGACTCCTTTGACACAAATATTCTTGACTCCTTTGTCATGGTAAAAATGGTTAAAAAGTTCATACTACATGAATTTCACTTATACATATGTTAAAGAATGCATGTAAATATAAATGAACTTTACAACAATGAAAAGTCATCTGTTTTCTTCAAATCTTTCTAGACTCTACAGTAATATTGAAGAACAGCAATCTTCTTTGAAATGTCATTAAGAGCATGTTTTTCATACTTCCTAGTAAAATGCCACAGAACATTTCCATGTCATTCCAGTGAACAGTAGAAATGAAACACCATAGAATTCTATTCAACTTTGACACAGAGGAAAACATTCTTCTAGTTCATTAGCAAATAAGTACATAAACAAAAGAAACTCCCTATGGATAACAAAAACAATTTCTACTACCAGAGACAGCTTCTCCAGAAGAAAGGATCATAATGGATAGGAAATTAATGGAAATTTAGAGAGGTACAAAACAATGAATGATGATCTCTACATTAAAAGTAAGTTTTGAAAATACCCATTCAAGTTTTTAGTAGAGTAAGACCTTAACTATATAACAATACCCATCTTCTGTAACCCTAACACTGCTAGATCTCAAACGTTGTATCTGCAAGTGTTCAGGAAAAAAGAATAAAACTCTAAAAATATTTTGGATGAAAATGAAGAATCATCTAGATGTGATTTTTTGAAAAAGTCTGAAATTAGCCAGTAACTCTAAAACAAAACATAATGTGTAACAGATCAGATCTCAAACCTGAACCAGCAGCTGTGCTAGTTATAACATTTTAAAAAGTCACTCCTGCCATAGATGCTCAGAAACTATTTGCTGAATGAATACTAGGTATGGAAGTATAACTGCAATCAATAAGAAAAGTGAAGGAAGAGAGAGAAATAAACAACAGTTGTAACAATTAGAAGTAACTGCTGATAAAGAACACCCTTCACAAATAATTAGAGGAGAAAAAGCAAATGAGAGCGTCAAAGAGCAGGGACTTAAAGTCAAATACTCACCTTAAAATGGCAGCCTTGACTTGTATATGACATACTTACAAAATTGAAAGGAAAAAATATGAGCAGACACTTCACAAGAGAAATGGTACCAGACACACACATGGAAAAATGGTCAACATCATTAGGGGAATGTAAGTTATAACTACAAAGAGATAACACTAATGCTATTAAAACAACTATTAAAATTTAAATACCAAACTCAAAAATAAAAAACAAAACAAAACCCAAACTCTGATACAACAATCCTGTTCCTAGGTATCTATTCAAGTCAGATGAAAACATGCAGACAAAAAAAATCATAGTTACACAACTTTATTACTAAATGTTAACATCTGGAAAATTCCTATATATCCTCCTCTAGGGAATGGATAATGTTCTCTAGGGAATGGATAATGCAATGGGATACTACTCAGCAATAGAAAGGAATAAACTCGATATATGGCAACAATTGGATGAATTTCAAAAATACACTAAGTGAAAGAAGCCAGACTCAAAAGGCTACATACAGTATAATTCATTTTACACTGGGGGTAGGAAAAAGACTGCAAAAGGGCATGGGAGAATTCTGGGGATGATGGAAATGTTCTGTATCAAAGAATTAAGTACTAAAAAAGGGAGAATGTATAACTCATACCCTAAGTAAAAAAAAAAAAGAAAAAGAAAAAGACATAATTATAGCCATTAAAGCCAGTCTCTTTTCTGGCTGAGAGAGACGGGTAAAGGTGAGATGGGAAGAGGAAATGTTTATTGAATTCCAGTAACAGAACTAGATAGGCAGAACACTCTTTGAGGTAAGGGTGGTTCGCTGAAGGATTTGCAAGAACTCACTTGCAGGGGACTAAAATCCAAACTAAACTCATTTATGGATACTGGGAACATTTCAGATAACTCAATCATATGCTAGCTTATTTTAAAAGCTTAGCAAATTTTAAGTTTAACTAAATTAGATAGTACATGAATTTTTCAGGAATATCCCATTCCTTAGACAGTGTTCTTCATTGTTTTCTCTGATGGCTGACTTTCCTCATACTTTTTTAGTAGGAAATTGATGGGAAAACTGCATCTAACAGTCTAAGTTCCTACTTAAGCTATTAGAATCCTGTAGAAACTCCGGCCTGCTCTGGTTAGATGTCCACCACTAGGGCAATCTTTGTGTTGGGCAGGATGCTATTTTGCAAAAATAAACAAAAAAAACATTGTTCCCACTACAGTCAAGTAGATAGGGAGAAAGCATTTTCCAGAAAGCAGAAAGGGCAAGGCAGACAGAAATTATGCATATACATTATACATGTAATGAGCAGTTTTTATTTTTGTTGCAGGTTAGGTTAATAGCTCCTATCTGGCATGTGAGGTCAAACTAAAAAAATGACCATTGTCTTAACTTGTACACAGGGAATGCAATTAATAATAAGTCATGCTTTTGATTAGGATCGTAATGCCAGCTATCATTTTTAACCACATATATATTATATAATTTGCTCCTAGAGTTTAAACTCATAACTTTCAAGAGGACAATTAGGGCAAAATGGCAATAATATAAAATTCTATTTAATATGATATAGTATTTCTGCTGAACCCAGTCCAAGGCCTGGACAGAGCTTGTATGTGTGTGGGAGCAGACTCAGTCCAAGGCCTGAACAGAGCTTGTGTGTGGGGGCGGGGGTGGGGGGGGTGGGGGGGAAAACACTACAGAACAAAACATTCAGATAACAACAGACCAATGAGTTCCCTTTAAAGGGAGGGAGCATCGGGTCAAAGTAGATAGCACAACCCAAAAGTGCTCATTAAATTTGATATATGTCTCGAGCCTGTCAGGAAGGCTAACCTTCTGCATTCCACTTCTGTACCAATGCTCCATTTCAAGGTTTTGCTTAGATAGGGTTAGAAATGTGGCTATAAATTCTGAGCTTTGCAAAAAGTATAAAATGCCTGTAAACCCAGGAGTTGGCGTGCTAAGTCTTTCTCTCTCTGACTTAGTAGCCCTCAGTGCTGAGCAATAATAAACTCTGCTTTGCTTCTTTATCCCTTGTTTTCTGAGTGTCTGTGTCACACAGCAGCCTAATATTTCCCCACCTAAGATTGTAAATCCTTTAACTTTGTTTAATAATGAGTATAACACATATAAACAAAGAGAAGACCAAGTAGAATCAATGTCCTACACTTCACATAGTAACATGCGTGAAGTACAAAGTTTGTGAATTAAAATATATCATAATTTCTCAGTTTTATAGTAATAAAACTAAAGGTGAAGGACCACTCTAATGAGGACCAAGGAACAAAAATGGATTTTTTAAAGGAGAGAAATTTTTAAAACTTAGGACTATAAAAAGACTTATATCAAGAAACCAACCCTAAAGTGTTTGTTTTGTTGATGTTTTTAATCCAACAAGAAATAATTATGAGAAATGAAATGATCCTAATAGAAAGTTTCCTGCTTCTTTGAGTTCCTTTCTAATTCTGCCTAACAGTGGATTGTGCACCCACTCCAGTTCTGCAAGGTAACCTGCTTTTAAAATGAATGCTTCAACTTTTACATGCAGTAAATTTTCTTTCTTTGATCTCTTATCACATTGTGTTTCAAAACATCAAAGAACTTAAAGCTGTGTCTTGACTAGAAGCCAAACCTCAAAGTTTGATCCTGAGCCCAAAAAAAAATTAGAAACCTTGCGATTTCAACCACAAGTCTTTTTTTAACCTCACAATAATACACTGAAGTGTTTTCTTTCTGTCAGCAATTTTAAGGTTTAAAAGATTAAAAAAAAATGATATCCATGAAGTAATGAGATTTTCTTTTTAAACAATTTTAACCCCAATGTCTGCCTCCTAACTAGCTCTTATTCACATAAGAGCAAAATTCTTCAATGCTTCCCCCATTCTAATGGGCCACTTTCATCTGGATTACTGAAGAAGAAACAGGATTATCAGAGATTCCCAAATCAGCACCCACTACGTTATCTATGCCACTGCCTTGGGTCACCATCACTGCTGTTCTGGATTCCAAATCCTAGTTCCTGGTTCTTCTCCATCACTGTTCATTATCTTGCCTCCTACAACTGTTTTCTCAACACCCTATTTATCCCAACTGTAGAAAATCACCCTTTCTCCTTCATTCAACATATTCTATTACTATATAGTTATTTTTACCAACAGGTTAAGAACATCATAATAATTACAGCATGTTGTAACAACTTCAAATTGAATTTTACGTATTGCTATTATTAAAGGTGCCTTCAACATCTTTTCTCCTTTAATTTCTTCAATTACCCATTCTTCATTTAGCAGCATATTGTTCAGTCTCTAAGTGTTTGATGCTCTTCTTGCTGTCTTTTCATTGTTGAATTCATTTCTTTCTTTTCATTGTTGGTATTATTTTAACCTTTGTGTATTTATTCATGTTTGCCTTGTGGCCTAGTATGTGGTCAATTTTAGAGAATGATTGATGTGCATTTGAGAAGAAGGTGTAGTCTTTTCCTTGTAGGTGTAGTGTTCTGTAGATATCTATTAGGTCCATTTTGTCTAGGTCTTCTTTTAAGGCTTTTGTGTCCTTGTATAGCTTTTGTTCCTTTGTTGAGAGTGGGGTCCTTCAGTATCAGCCTTAACCCCCCATACTCCCTCTGTCATGGCTTCTGGTGGCTTCTCTCTATTACTCCAAACCATTCTCCTCTCTTTTATTTCCTGCTCCTCCCAAGCTTGGCCAAATTTCTGTTACTTTAATCTGCAAAGGAAATCCAAGCTCTTTCAGTGTTTTTTTTCCTTCGTAACAATGCCTAGAGATCTAACTCTTCACAATTAAGAACAAAGTTAATGAGAGTCTTCAAAAAAAATTCACTTTTTTCCTTTGTAAGGAATGCTCCATTCTTTCAGATTATGTGACAAAAACTGTAGCTAATCCCTGAAATAGTTTTTTTTTTCTGATTATAAAAACATACCAGAAATTTTACAGTAAAATGACTGTGGTATTCTTCAAAGAAATCCCATGGGTTGCTATTCACTACTGAAATTCTATTATCATCACTCTTGCATTAATTATCTTGTAAACAATGTACTGATTCTTCAGGAAAAGTGGCTTATTGTTGTGTCTTAGGACACCTTCTTTGTTCCAATTTTCTAACTTCTTTGATCACTCATTCTCATTCCTACATTCGTTCATTCACTCAACCAACTGACAAGGCACTAAGTACAGAAATGTAGTCCTGGTACTCAAGAGCTTCTCAATCAGGAATGGGCTTTATCAGTGATTCTTACAAACCAAAAGATGATGAGGGCAGAGTTCTGTGTAACTACACTGAGTTTAGAAGTTAGGAAGAATGTTTATCAAGCTATTACTAGCTTATATAGATATTCTAGATTTGAGAAGGTAAGTTATTTGTAGTCTGATGATCAGTATCTTCAGTCCATAGATTCCTAACACATTTTAATAAACAGGTTTATATAATTATAGTAACGCAGTCTTCTTCCTGGAAATACTGTGAGCAGGGAGGTTGGTGGACTATTTAAAATTGAGCTATCCAAAATTTAAGTATTACTCATTTATTTAACCAAGAAGTTATTTATTTATAAGTATTTATTTTCCATGGCCTTGGTTTGAGAATGACATCTGCATCTACTCAATATCACATTCATTTGTAACAATGGTTTAGACATAGCATTACATCAAATGAACAAAGAACTGTCTAATCAATTATATCTTAGTAGATATGAAAAAAAAAAACACCTAAACTGTCTGCTGTTTTTTCTTAATTGACTGCATACACACACACACACACACACACACACAAACACACACACACACATATTACATTATTGTCTACCCCAGGTTCTCCCATTACCTTATCACCTGTGAGCCCTCTTTATCTCTTGTACCCTTCCCTCCCCCAACTTTATTCTCCTCCCCTCTCTTGCTTTATACTTCAGTTCTGTTGGCTGTTTTAAATTTTTCTTGTTTTCCCTGCAGCCCTCATATGAGTCCATATTTCTCTCTTTTTTCTGGCTTACTTTCACTAACATGATTCCTTGTAGCTCCACCCATGTTGCTGTGAATGACATAAGTGTGTCTTCTTTGACTGATGAATAATATTCCATTGTGTAAACATGCCACATCTTTTTCAGTGATTTGTCAGTTTTGGGGCTGTCTGCTATTTTTTGTTTTTGTTTTTTTAAATCTCAATAACATCTTTTTAATGATGGTTTGGGGTTTAGTAGTAAAAACTTATTTTAGCTAGTATAATTTTGGGGCAGCAAGTATATGTTTTTATAACAATATAAAGTAATTCACAAAAATTATTAACTGTTCATTTGACAGAGTAGATCTTTAGCTGCCTTTAAAATTTAAATATTAAATATTAAAAAGATACCTCTTTTCTCCAAGGATTTCAGGGTCTAAGGTTTACTTGATCATCTACAAATCAATATTTAGGCAACTGAATGTCTTAAGCCCCAAATAACTTCAAAGTACTTTCTCTCTAAATTTATATTAAGTGAAAAATAAAGGAAACTTGCATAAGCATTTCTTAATATTCTTTTGTTATCTAAGCGAGTAGTAAACTAAGTAGTGAGGTGCCCAAAGCTTTTCTTTGTACTCTTTCTCCCCAATTTTATTAGAGAATACTTTGAAACTAGCTATACTGTGGCTGCTAAAACTGGACCCGATGACATTGCATCTCTGATTCATTCTTTGAAACATAACTATCCTTGGTCATATAACTACAAATTGGGTTAATCTCATAAACAATCTCAATCTACCATTAATTAATAACGATGCTAGCATAATACATTGCTGCTTTCAGGGAAAAACATAAAATGTTAGGAACATTTAATATAATAACATATCCATATAATAACATAATCCAAGAATAGGAAGTTCTACATCACCTTCCTATTTATGGTCACTGACAACTAATAAAAAACCATGAAGGGTCCCAATAAAAATAAACAAGCTTATATTTAACTTTAATTTGAAAAAGAGGAAAAGAGACTGTACTTTCTGACATTTGCATATAGTTTGCACCTATATTTAGTGTCACACAATATACATATGTACAATTTTTACTTATTTTAATATCTAAAACAGTATCTAAGTTCACATTATTTCTAATATATAAATGGTAAAATTCTTCAAACAGATAGTGTTACTATTTAATGACACAGCAGGGATTCTATAATTTCAAGTTAAGTGTTTTTCCACTATACACACATCCCATGAAGGTTCATAATATCTTATTTTAAATATTTCACTTTAAGTTAAATAAAAGAAACATGAAAGTACATAAACACAATAATAAAACTATAATTTAACTTTAATTTCCATATCTGAGATTATAAAGGAGATGGAAAATAAGAAAGAAATAGAACTATGAAGCCAGGCAAGAGAAAAACCAGGAAAAAAGATAGGGGAGAAAATGTCAAATAGGAAAAGAAAGAAAAAGAAGACAGGTGTATCTGAGAAGAAGGAAGAGTTGGTGGACATCTAGAATACTTGCTCAGTGTGGCCTCCAGCTAACACAACTGAACTCACATTCAGAAAAGTCTTGCTACACTCCTCATCCTTTGGCTGTAGGCAGTCAAAATCTTCCCTATCTAAGTAAGTGCTCAGTGAGCTAGTGTTGCCAGGAGTCCCCAGAGCCCTAACCTTAGCTGGTCTAATCAATGTAATCATTGTAATTAACTTCCTTTCACTTTCTCAGTGATAAAGCTGAAAGCAATTTACTTCAGAAATTTGTATTCTTTTCTATCTCTAAGAATTAATGGAGACTTAATTAACACTTAGCTGACAGTATGATAGAAAAACAAAAAAGCCAAGTCTTTCATCATTGAAATAGCTAATGCCCAGACTTGCCTTAAGTAGACATTTTCACTGAAAAGTCACTGTTCTATGATATACCACAGAAAATAAAATGGCTAAACATATTCACTACTTTTATTTATAGGTTTTCATTTTATTTGGTTATTATTTAGGAAAACTAGGTCTAACAGCTTTCAAGATGAGAGAACTATTCTATAATACTAGCATTTAACAAACATATTAAATCAGTATGGGTACAAAGGGTCACCTGCGCCCGCATGTTTATTGCAGCACTATTTATAATTGCAAGGACATGGAAACAATCCAAATGTCCCAAAACAGATGAAT
>PVHY01004884.1:46202-88934 GCA_004024945.1 Uropsilus gracilis
GGGGGGGGGGGGGGGGTGAATCCCAGGAATTACAAAGATGGGAAATTTATATTTAAATGAAGATGTTCAAAAAAAAACATATTAAATCACTATTATACCATTTCAAGTAAGAGAACAGAACAGGAAGACACTGAGTTTGAATGCTAGATTAGGCTCTTAGTAACTGAATGACTTAGGGCAAATTACTTCATATATCTGAACTTAAAGTCCTTCATCTATAAAATCAGGCTAATAGTAACAATCATATATATTGTTTTAAGAAATAAATGAACATGGGATTACATGACATGTACTCAACAAATATATCTATTATTGTCATTGTTTTAATATTAGTCATAACCCTGCTATCTCATTGTATAAAATGCAACTACCTATTGCTTTTTCAAAAAAAGATTAAGGTGATTTTTTGTTTATGAATAGTAATAGTAAGAACTTAAAGTTAAATACTGACAGTCATATATACTGAAATTGAAAAGAAGAGATGTTATCTTTTTACAGATAGCTTACCTCAAAGTCTATCAGCTGTAGGTCAGCAATCAGTGTCACCAGCAGCCCACTACTGTAGAGTTCTTGCGCTAGCTGAGCCACAGCTTCTGTTGGAGGTTCTTTCTCATTTGTACCACATAAAATTTCTTTCATTGCTTGTAGAGACTTTGACACCTCTTCTGAAGCCTAGTGACAAAAGTATGCTAACAGTTAAGAGAAATTGAAAGTTTCAGGCTATAAAACAAAGAGGGAAAAAAATCTCTTCTTGGATTCAGTTTATTTATGATCAAAGAATATCCTATAGGTATTAAAAAAACCTGTTAGTGGGTACCACTTTTTCTATTTTGGAAAATGTTACTAAAGTTTATTTATAAATATCTCTAGTACTTCTATTTAGTTAACATAACTGAGACAATCATCCTTGAAACAAGTCACAATTTTCCTAGCAATTAATTATAATTACTCCTGAAATTAAATTGACCCCATTCTATCAGTTGCCAAGAATCTTTTTAAAAAGTATGTACTACTGGTTTCCAACAAATTACTATTCATGATTTTTTAATAGATATCATTAAAAAATTAATGTTTAAATCTAAAAGTTATCATTTAAAAGTTGTCAAAACCTAAAAACTTTGTCAATCCATTTATCCCTCAAACATAATCATTAATTTGTTTGCTATCCATGAAACTTAAAAAATAGAACAACTCTACATTTAAAAAATAATAAGATAATCCATAGAGATACAAGGTAAATTAGTCAGAGCTGGGGAGGAAAGAAAGAGTGACTGTTAATGGGTTTGTGTTTTGAGGGCTGTGGAAATGTTCTGAAATTAGATAGTGCTGATGGTTTCATAATGTTGGGGGGTATACTAAAAACTCTGAGTTGTATGCTTTAAAATGGTAAATTAAGGTCCTTGAGTTATAAATAAAAAAGAATTATCTGATTGGTTGAGTATTTTAAAATATAGCTTTATTACTTTCAAGTATACTTAAATCATTAAAGTAGGATTTCAAGTACAGTTTAAATCATTAAAGTAGAATTATAAATAATGACAGAAGAGAATGAGGAGAATAAAGAAAATTAAATGAAGGTAATTCCTAACAGTATGATACTACTTTAAAAAAAAATAACTTTCAGGGCTATTTTATGATCTAATGAAGTAATTCTTAATTTAAACAAGTTAGAAGTTTCTTGAATTGTGAGCTATATCTACCAAATAGTATGTAAAATGTACAGAATATTAAGAATCATAAAATATACATCCATGTGATCACAACACAGGCCAAGAGGGAAAAACCCAAAGAGATATTCATTTTCATTAGTAGTCAGGAAAAAGTTAATTAAAATCCTAATGCATTAGTAAATACCTACTCTAGGCAAAAAACAAATATCTAAAGATTATTAAGTGATGATAAAAATGGAGAGCATTAAGAGTTTTCATTCAATCAAAGAAAAAGTATAAATTGGAATTCATGGCTTAGGAAACTAGTTTCATTTTATCTATTAAATATATGCAAGTACTAAAACCCCACAGTTTCACCCCCTAGGTATAAACTTTAGAGATACCGTACATGTGAACAAAGATGCACACACACAGCTGTCACTTGAATCCCTCAATTACTTGTATCCTGAAACAACATAATTAAGTTCTATTGATTTTGAGCTTTATGGAATAGTATCTGTACCCTTTTATGATTTGCTTCTTATCACCCAATACTGTATTTGTGACATTCATCCATGGTACCACATGTACGCACCAGTTCCTTAAGTTCCATTGTTCTTTATTATTCTATTAATGCCTAGATCATACATTCTTTATTGATTTTACTGTGGATGAACATCTGGGTTATTTACATTCATAGGTTATTATAAACAATGTTATGAACATTCTTATAAGTGTATCCTGGTCTAATTTAGAATTTCAAACATATTTCTACATGCCTTATAAAAGATGACAAATATATTCCTACATTTTTACAAGAAAATAACACTGTATCATACCTTTGACTGAAAGATGCTATGAACACAGGGTCTTTATTTTATAGATATCTCGAATCTTACCACGAGACATTTTAGAGAGAAATAAAATATGCAATATTTTCAAATCCCTTTGAAGGAATAGTCAAAATACTAAAAAGCCTGTGAGGAAGTCCTACTTACTGTGAGGAAGTCCTGCTTAGTAGGGCCTTAAAACAATGTTAAAACATGTTTGCACTGTAGGAGAAAATATTAGCTGATCTCTAATGAAACCTTTCTTTCATATTACTATAACATTTTATACTAGCATAATCCCTTAGATTTTTAGTGCTAAAGTCTGGAGGGAGTCAACCTTTATGAAACACTAGAATGTGAACCAAGATTTCAAAAGACAACAGATACAATAATTATCAATTATAAATAATCTGAAATCAGTTTAGACCTACTTACAGACACATGTGCACATCACAGACCATTTTAGAAATTCTTCATTAAACTTTAACATTGGTTTTGGTCTTGGAATACATGACATTATTGTTTTAGCTCATACCTTATCTGTCTTTTTGTCTTGCTTTTCTAAAATGGCCATGTTGTCTTTCAGAGTTTTTACAATTTCTGCTGGATTTTTGTGTGACTTACTAAACAAAGGCATTTTTTTCATCTCTTCTTCCAATATGGAATACTGAAAACAAACAAAAATCATAAACTTAAATCTTAATGTGATCAAATTGTTATACCAAAGTGAATTACTTCAATAACCTTAATTTGAAAAACTAAGAATCAATTAAAGTAAGTTTTATACCAAATTTAAATATCTATAAAACACTTTAAGAAATACAAAAGCTTCCTGAAAGCTTTTTGTAACGAAATTTAACATTTGCCTATAAATACAGGGTTTTGTAATAATGAGAAAAATACTTTTAGAAGCTAATCTAATATTTAAAACTGATTTTTTTCCCTCTAATTGAGAAATGCTGTTTGTCAAATACAGTGCTAGCTACTGGTAATACAGGAGTTTATATAACAAACCTAGTGATAGCTCTCATGGAATTTATAATCTAGGGGAGGTGGGTGAGCAATAAACAAAAATATTAAACAAGGACAAGGCAACTTGAGCTCTGAAGAAAATGAAATAGAGTAAAGTGATGTGCAATGAGATTGGTGAGTAAGACATGGAAGCATAGTTTTCTAGGTTTTTGAGGGCTGTCACAATAAATTCCTACAAGCTAGGTGGTTTAAAACAACATAAATTTATTTTCTCAGAATTCTGAAGGACAGTCATCCAAAATAAAGGTATTGGCAGGACTGTGCTCTCTCTCTGAAGGTTCTAGGGAAGAATCCTCTGATCTGTCATAGTTTCTGGTCACTGCTGGCAACCCTTAGTGCTGCTTGGCTTGTGACAACAGTAATTTCAACCTTCACCTTCATTTTCAATGACCTTTTTCCCTCTGTCTTCTCATTGCCCACCCTAAGATGTATGACCACACCTTAACTAACTACATATACAAACACTATTTCCAAATAAGGTACATTCTGAGTTTCAGGTGTACATGTGTTTTTGTGTACTGTACAGCACTTTACAGGGAGGTCATACATAACAAGGAGACTGTGTGCATTTATGAATAGGAAAGAAAAAGACTTGCTGGGGAAAATGAGTATCAGGTTTTCACCTTTCTGTCTATTCATTTTATCCAATAACTTAAGTTGCACAAACAGAATACGATTCAAGAAATAATAAACCACAGGAACTTTGACAAAAGATCTTTTCCACTGGAAAGAGATGACCCATAAATCATTACACTAGAGACAAAGATAACCAGACCTATTTATCTGTATGGAAGAACAAAATTTAGATTTCAAATATGTAACTACCCTTTCTGAGGATGGAACTCTGGACTCTCAGATTATAAGATTGCTGTGCTGTCTACAAAGCAGACAAGAAAAAGGTCTCTTTGTATATTTTTAACCCTGAATTTTTTAAAATTGAATAACATGATTTACAACTTTGTATATGATTTAAAAGTATAGGATCGCCTCCTTCAGATGTATCAAACCACACCCACAAACAAAACATCCAGAGTCCTCCATCACCATTGTGTTTTCACCCTACTTTGTCCTTTTCTTTTTTCACTCCTTCTCTGGCAGTCTCTCCTCTACAGTTAAATTTCTATGGTTAGTTGTTGGTTTCACTTTTTAAAAAAAATATTTTTACTTTTGGATTTTGTACAATACATGATTGCATAATTATTGATCCCCATAGGATTACCCCATCCTACCATGCTCCCTCTGATCTCTTTGCCTCCTTTCTTTTTGTTGTTTGTCCATGTTTAGCCCTTTAGTCTCTTTGGTTTTTTTTAAAATATCTTCTTTGGCCATTCCAAGCGCCTTTGGCTTGTATCCATGTTTCTTGTTTCTTGGTGGCTGTTCTATTGTTTTCTGCCTCATTTTGCTGCTTCATCCCATTATGCTTCAGGTCTTTAGTTTTGGGGACCCGATTCACAGTCTTGTGTTTTGGTAGAGCTGCTCCTTCATGGGACAGCCATCGGCTGATGGTAGGTCTCCAAGTCTTCTTTTTAGGAGCTTTGCTGCCATTCTTTTTTTTTTTTGAGACCAGGTCTTGCTATTTTTGCCCATGGAACCCCAGGCTCACGTTGCCCGGGGTACCACGGACTCAAGTGATCCCCAGCCTCAGCTTCCCAGGTAGCTGGGATTGCAGGCACGCGCCACCACGCCCTGTTATGATATATATATATATATATATATATATATATATATATATATATATATATATATATGCATTTTTTTTTTTTTTTTTGGAACCGGGTCTCACTACATGCCCCAGGTGGGATTCGATCCGCAATCCCCAGCCCCAGCTGCTTCATAGGCTTAAGGTTACAGGCACGAGCCACCATGCCTGGCTGCCACTGCTATTCTGTAGGTATACGTCCTTTGACAAAGGGAATGTGCTGTTCTTTGTCGACTGCATCTCTGTGCCAAGTTTATGGTCCTAGCTCCCTGGTGACTGGTATGCGAAACTCTCATGTTTGTTCTCACAGTTCATTGCTCTGTGAACTTGCCTTGCTCTTTTTGGGTCCTGCCTTAGAGGCATTTGTTTTTAAAGTCTTTCTTGGTGTTCCTTGCCTCTTCTGTTTCTTTGGTTGATGTTTTGTCTGGATGTACTTATTGCTGGTGTGGAGGCTAACCGAGAGGGGTCTGTGGCGAATCATACCCCACACACACACACACTGGACTTTCTCAGCATGCCTCAGGTGTGCAGTGGCCAGCAGCCCCAGCCATTCCCGGAAGCAGCCCCTGGCCACGCCCCTTCCCCACCACGGGTGGGGGGGGCCACTTGGTTGCACAGCGGGACCGATGTCCGAGAGCGAGAGCCACCACCGATGTGGGCCAAAACTGGCCCATGCAGCCCTTGCGCACGAGCAACTCACCTTACCCACCCTTTAGAGGCAGACGAAGTTGGTGCACACGAGGGTGATGGCTTTGCAGTCATGGCAGGGTCACGGGGTGGACGGGCCAAGCTGAGCTCTTGGCCCGTGTGGCACCCGGCGCTGGCTGCCCCACGTTGATTTCACTTTATCTGAATCTTTGTTTCTCCATATTCCACATATTAGTGTCAGCTTTGTCTTCGTTCTCCTCCATATTCACTTAGCATAATCCCCTCCAAAAATCCCAAATATTTTAACTAAGGGCAGTGATAACTGATATAATATATATAATAATCATTAAATAAAGGTGGAACTGGAATCATATGGTGGTAAGACAATATCTAAAAAGCTACTCCATTATGGTCACATAAGTAACCTTATTTAGAATGTTTTCAGTCTTCAGATATTTAGCTGATGCAACAAGAACTCCCCTTTAGGAAGGGGTGAGGAGAGTAGGAAAATAAATATAAATCTTGTTTTTGAGAACATCTATTTGCACAGAGCAGAGAAAGTCAAATAAGGCTGTTATTCCCCTAGTTATGCTTATAGAGTACCTACCTTAGTAGAGGCATAGTCATTTACTTTCCATTAATTAGCAAAGATATTTCAAACAATACAGAAATATACTATAAGAAATCAAAGGCTCCCATTAACCAACCACCTAAAGATGATAACTACTTCAGTTTGTTATATAATACTCCCAAATTTAAAAGTATTTAGAAATAAAATTAGACTACTAGGCACAGTATTTGGCAACTTCCCCTACTTTTTATATCTTGAATATCATTCTGTGATATTTATATCTACTACAGTATATTTATAGAAATAGTCATCATACACATTACATTATACACATCAAACACATTGTATAATTATTATTACTTGGCAATTTCTTTTATTTTAATCAATTATCTTGTTGGACATTTGGATTAATTATATTTTTCTAATATTTTATTACAATGATGCAAAAATCAAGGAAGAATAAGATATACATATGTGCATATATATAAATGTACCAGCTGATAATACTCTAATAGCTATTTTAGTACTCTGACCTTATCTATGGTTGAAAACCCTTCCTCCACTTAAATTCCTATTTCGAAAATGGGTCTCTAAGATATGTGTCAGATTTGTGGGACATCTTATATACTTCAATACATTACTTCAGCATTACTGCTTATGATCAAGAATTCCAATAGGACACATACATGTCAGGAACTAAAAACCAAAACTTTTGGTATGGATTTTGACAAGACAGAGATTAGACATTTTCTGTTTTAAGTAGGAATGCTTGAAATAGAGATGCCTCAGCTGTCCAGTGTGGGCATGGTAAGTTTGAGGGCAAGAGAAAAGTTAGTTAAGGCACATCCCATCAGTCTCCAAGCAGATGCTGAAAGTTGACAAAGCAATCGAAAATAAAGAATGTAAAGATCACTCTGTGATTCTTAGTGGGTGGTGTCAGGTACAAAAAAGAGAGCAATGAAAGACAGTCTCATCCCTTTACAAAATTCAAAAATAAAAACATAAAGATGCACTAAGCTTTTCATTAATAAGTACTAAAAATGATCTAAAAATAAAATGCATTTAAGAGTTTATGTAGTGTGGTGGTGGGTGGTTGAGTCATTAAATAGTTTGTCAAGGCAAACAATCTGTTGCTAACTGCTTGGGTGATTCAGGACATAGCATGTGTTTCTCTGATTTTTCTATGTTCCTATCATTCAAATGAGAATGATATCATTTCCCACACAGGGGGCTGTGAGGATTAAGGGTAAGCACCTTGTAGAGGCCCTTGTTTTATAAATAGGGTATCACTCTGTTTAGTTGCTATTACAAAAAGTTTCATGACACACAATGAACTATAGTGGTGGACTATGGGTGCTTTGTGTGTGAGTATGCTATACTGACTACACTTGGGGAAGGGGAAATCCTTTACTCAGGCAAAATCAACAATCATGTAAAGTTGTGGTACTTCAATTAAAAAAATGAAAACAAAAAAATTAAAAATTTCATGATATAGGTAGCAAATTACATTCTGAAAGAGAAAGGTATAGTAGTTGGGATATGGCTTTGTCTTCATTAAATACTGTAGACAACTGACTCCTGGAGCCATGTTTTTCCTTTAAAAAAATAATGCATTATTTGAAGATCTAATACTCAATGTTAAAATATTTAGTATTAAAATAGGTTATTTTTGTTTAAATTTGGTAACTGTGTTCTTTCCTAAGGTGAAACTCTTCCTGTTTGCTGTTTTCTTCAGATCTTGGCTAATTTGACCCCACACCTAGGTAGACTATTCCCCATACCACCCTCAAACTTGAAGTTGGTCTTCCTACTTTTCAAGGAAGTTACTCACTGCAGGTGCATCCACTTCAGTCACACCATTTACCCCTCCAGTCATTTAAGAAATGAGCCAATGGATTCAAAACACAGGGTGTTTAAATCTCCATCTAATCCCGAGTTGTAAGGGGATTTAAATGATTTAAAAGTTATTATCCTTATCTTATAATTATTCATCAGTACAATAAGGCAATTTCAAGTAAGAACACCACATTTTAAAATTACACAGATCCTATACTATCAGTTTTAGGTTATTCTTTGATGGTCCATAGCCATTCTGCTATCTTTAACTTCTAACATCATGGCCAAAGACAATGGTCATGGAACTAAAAGGAGTAAAGGAATCCTGAAACTAGTGTTTTCTGCAGGTAAGACACCATTAGTGCTGTTGCTGGTTAACAGTAGTAGTATTTCTATAAAGTCTTCCTCGCAGTTTTTAGGACATATATTTCAGTAAAGCAAGATCAAGAGACAAAAGAAGATACCAGTTAAGTCCAACATTGTGACACTAGGTAAATGCCTTAATACTGGCATTGAAAGCAATGCTGGGATCTGGACCTGTCCATTAGGTCAGACTGAAAGCACTAACAAGTTAACAACAGAGCTAAAGCATCCAGGTAGCGAGGGGAAGAAGGGGAGGTAGAAGTCAGGGAAGGGATGAGCACATAAGATCAAGATGATGGTTCATGGGTGATATGAGTTGTAGGAGAAAGCCGTGGAATACAACGATGTAAAGAATATATAAACAAACATTTTTTTAAAAAAGAAAGAAATGACTTGTGAACTTGGGCAGAAAAGGCTGCTGATTAAAAGGGGAAAGGATTTAGACAAAAAGTGCTTGCCAAGATGAAAGATCAAAAATACATATGTCATAAATAAATGCAATCCAAATGTAGCAGGTTCATCCAAATCTTCACAGAGCAGGAGTAACTCCACAGAAAATTAAAGGCAACTGAAAGATTCCAAATGAGTCAGCTTTTAAATCATTTAAAAAATTACTGAGCAGCTATACTGTGCCATTGAACTAGAAAGTAGAAAAATAAATGCAGAAGACACAAATATGCCAAAGGCTGTGCCAGAATGTAAGAAAAGTTCAAAAACTACAATTTTACATGTAGAAAAATACTGTGTGTGTACAGACACACACAGAGAGGTAAGGAGATAATATATTATCCTATAAAAACAAGTACTGTAGTAATGGGGAAGGCAGAGAAAGTCAACAAAACAAACAAACCCTAAAAATGGAGAAAAAACAAAGACATAACAGTTTAAACATAAGATGATCTAAAATTTAAAGGACTTTTCTAGTTGAGATTAATAATAAGAGCCAACATTCAGAATGTCTTGTGACTTTTAAAAGAAATAAAAGAAATAACATTCCTCTCTCAAAGCACATTCCTACAAAATGACCTTAACAAAAAGATAAAAATCAAGTTGTTTTTGGACTTCTATAAAACATAAGACAATAGAGAAATCTAGAGTTCTGAGAGGGAAATCAATAACTTCATAATGAAATCCCTAGCCAATATGTTTAGGTATGACCAGATCATTACTCTTACTAAAAATTTCACAAAAAGATGAGTTATAATCAAACCTATAGAGCTCAGCAAAATAAATATTAAAAATCAAAATAGTTCTTAAAAGGAAACCTTAATACTGTTTACAGAATATGTAGGCGGGTAGGAATCTATGATTATATGTAATTCATTATATAGGAATGAAAATAAATCACTAAAGTTGAAGAGGACACTACCCCCAAATACCTTCAAGAAAAGAAAAAAATGGAAATACTAAGGAATGTAAATAATAATAATTATAGAATTGAATCAAAAGAGAAAAGAAAATGTCTGGTAGCTATTTGGTCCCTGATTCTTCTGACGATAAATTTATGTGCTCACCCATCCAACCCTACTCACACAGGGGAACATGCTGCAGAAGTGGCCAGAGTATTGTCACTGCCCTGGCTATAGTAGCTGGTTCACAAATGAATTGTAATGCAATCAAATGCTTCACTTTCCCCCTGGGTGGTTTTTTTTTTATTTATATGTAAATTTCACATCTTTGCAATCCCAGGGATTTGCCCCCCCCCATTCCCTCCCCCCTTTCCCTTCTGTCCATTGTTGTGTGCTTCCATTTGGTGCTCAGCCTGTTTTGTCTTTTCCTCATGACTTTTATTTACTTTTTTTTTTCTTCAATATGTCCCATATATTAGTGAGACCATTTGACTTCTTTCTCTTTTTGACTTGTTTCTGCTAGTATGATTCCTTCTAAGTACATCCATGTTGTCAAGAAGTCGTCTAATTTGTCATTCTTAATTGATGAGTAGTATTCCATTGTGTATAAATACCACATTTTTTTCAACCAGTCATCTGTTTTGGGACACTTGGGTTGCTTCCATGTCCTTGCAATTATAAATAGTGCTGCAGTAAACATCCGGGCACAGGTGTCCCTTTGTACCCACATTGAGGTCTCTTTTGGGTAGATTCCCAAGAGAGCAATTGCTGGGTCAAATGGTAGATCCATTTTCATTAATTTGAGGGTCCTCCACACAGCTTTCCATAGAGGTTGGACCAGTTCCCCCTGGGTGTTTTAACTTAGATAAAATGTTTTTTACGTGTAGAAAAAAAAAAAACACCTATATAACAAATTCCTGTATATTTGCCATCTTAAAAAATAAAAAACAACTGAAACAACAACCCCTGAATATACCTCCTTGAAATCACCTGTTGCCCTGTTCATCACTTATCCTTCCTATTTGTTTCCATGCTTTCATTAACATATGAGACAGTATGATACCACTGTACATGTTTTAAAGAATTAGAGAAATGTAGTCATATGATCATTTCCATTTTCCCTTTTAAACTATGTTAATGAGATCTGTTACTACACGTCTCTAGTTTATTCCTCTTACTTGCAGTATAGCATTCCCACTGCAGAGACAGGACACAATTTATTTGCCATGTCTCTGGATTCTAAGTACTTACTACTACAATTATGATCATGATACAAATTCTTGTGCAAGTTAAACTGTACATTTGTATGAGAATTTCTCTAGGGTAGTAGGTTTCAAATTATTTTTCTAATACTTTGTGATGCAGAACAAAGGATATATTAATGATTGCTTATTTTTTATCCTGAACCAAAATCTGCTCTCTGGATATTTTGCCTTCTATTTTGTTTTACACTATATCATTTTTTAAAAGTGCTGATTATCTACTAAATTGCTTTTACTACATCCTAGTGATCTACAAGCTAAAGTTTAAAAAACATTGCTTAAAAGTGGATTCAAAAGTGACAAGTGATATGCTCATCTTAACTATCTATGGCCACAATGTTTTCCCAAGTTGCTAGTGTTGCTAGTGCTTGATACTCTCACTGCAGTGTATGAGTTGTGGTCATACTTCACCCTTCCTAAAGGTTAAAACAGTCATAATTAGAATGTTTTGCCAAAATCACAGTTGTAAAAGATATATTATTTTAACTTATGTTTCTCAAATTACTAGTATGAATGAATACTTTTCAGATACTGACTGAAATTTTTTTTCTATAAATTTCCTGTTTTTACACTTTGCCCATTTCTTTAGGTAGCTAAAAAAAGCAGTACCTGCTAACCAATATCTCTTGCTTAAATAAAACTCACAGGTATTTGAGGAAACTAAAGAAAATGAAAGAGAAATGTAAACATAGAGTAACTCCTAGAGTGGGAAGGGAAGGCATTAAAAGAAGAAGCTAGAAAAAATTTCTCTCCATAAAACATGATACACTATTATGTATATAAAATAAGAACCAGCTGCTATGAAAAAGAAACAGTAGACAAGAAAACATTCTATAATTAAAGGCATGCATGACTAAATAAAAAAATGCTGGACTGAAAGGACAGTATAGAATAGAAAAACAAATGAACAACCTGAAGACTCAACCATGGAAATCTGGAACAGAGCGTGAAAGAACCAATTCAGTCAATGTTGACTGAACAGGAATTATTCAACAAACAAGTAAATAGATGACTGACATAGAATAAGAAATGAATCTACAGAATAAAAATATTGAAAACAAATTTCCTAAACAGAACAAAGGCACATGTCTTCAGATTTAATTAAACAAATGGTTATCATACTGGAGAAATGCATAATGGCCCATCCAAGATGTATTCTAAAATTCCTGAATTCTAAGACTAAAGAGAAATCCTATATACTTCCACAGAGAGGAAAAATCTATAGCAGTACTTAAAAAACCAGGCTCAATGATGGAATTAGGATTTATAATTTTATGAAAATGCTGTGAAACAGCAAAACGCTGTTTACATAGCTTCTACAGAAAAACGCTTCTCCAAAGACAGAGACAGAGATGGCCAATAGATCCATGAAAAATGTTCATCATTTATCATAAGGAAAGTGCAAATCATAACCACAATGAAACAGCATATCACATCTGTGGTCCATACCAAAAAGAACAAAAACAGTAAGTGTTGGGGAGGATGTGGAGAAAAAGAAACCTTCTTACACTGTTGGTAGGAATATAGACTGACCCAGCCCTTATGGAAAACAGCTTGGAGATAAAATGTATCTGCCATATGATCCAGCAATTCCACTCCTCAGCATCTACTTAAAGAAGGCAAAAACACTAATTCAAAAGGGTATGTATACTATACTCATTCTAGCAAAATCTACAGTAGCTTATCTATAGAAACAACATAATAACCAGAGATAGATAAAATTAGGAAGATGTGTTAAACGTGCACAATGGACTATTACTCAGCTATAAAAAAGGGAATAATTCTTGCCATCTGCAACAACTTGAATGGAACTAAAGGGGATAATGCTAAGAGAAACAAGGTAGAGAGAGAAAGACAAATACTGCTGGAGTCACGTACACATAGTATGTAGAGAAGCAAAACAAAGGATCAGAAAACCAACGACAACACCAATAATAATGCCTAAAAATATGACTGTAGAGCTGAGGTTATCAGGGAGAAAGAGATAGGAGGAGAGCAAAGTGGCGAGAGGGCACAATGAACTATAATGGAGAGCTACGGATATTTTGGTGATGAATGTAGTGTGGTAACACCTGAAGGGGGTGATGCTATATCTCTAAGTCATATATAATGTTGTTTTTTTGTTTGTTTGTTTTACTTTTTGAGACTAGGTCTCGCTGTTGTTTCCCGTGGAACCAAGGCTCCTGTTGCCTGGGGAACCACAGACTCAATCAGTCCCCAGCCTCAGCTTCCCAGATAGCTGGGATCACAGGCACACACTACCACAACCAGCTTTTTTTTTTTTTTTTTGAGACTAGGTCTCGCTACTTTTGCCCGTGGAACCACAGGCTCCTGTTGCCCTGGGTGCCACAGATTCAAGCAATCCCCAGCCTCAGCTTCCCAGGTAGCTGGGATTACAGGCGTGCGCCACCATGCCCAGCTATTTTTTTGGGACTAGGTCTCGCTATGTGCCCCTGGTGGGACTGGAACCATGATTCCTGGCTTCGGCTGTGGCTTCCTAGGCTGCCACCTACAGGCATGCACCACCATGCCCAGCCTAAGTCATATATAATGTTGTGAAAATCAATGTTCTCTCAAGAAATTTATGAATAATAATAATAAATCACAAATTTAAAAAATGGACCAAAGACAAAAAGACTCTTCACTTAAGGGAACTTCATATGCAAAAGTAGTATATGAAAGTAGTTAAACATAAGCAAACATTAGGGAAATGAAAATTAAAGCCACAGTAAGAAATCACTACATATATAGTAGAATCACTAATAAAAAATAACACCAAATGCTGGTGAGCATGCAAAGAAACTGGGTTACTAACATGCTGCTGGTAGAAATACAAAATGGTACACTTTAACAAAGAACATTGCAGCTTCATATAGAATTACATCATCACCATATAATTCACTTATACTCATAAACATTGATCACAGAGTAATGAAGACTTATTTTCACACCAAAACTTGTACTTAAATTTTCACAGCAAAAAACTTAGAAACAACCCAGATATCCTTCAACTGGTGAACAACTAAACTATGATGCTTAAAATTTTTTTATCTTTGTGTTTTTTGGCACTATTTATAATGAGTATGCAACTTCTTAACTGAAACAATACAGAGGTTTGAGGAGAAAATTCACATAGCTACCATAGAAAAGTTATCAGTATAAAAAAATCAATCATTTTTAGTAGACTGATATTATAAAAATGAGTATTATTTTTTTAGTTTATGGTTTGCTCCAATTCCAATCACAAATTCATAAAAAGTGTTTGGTAACTAAATTAAGTCAAGAGTACCAAGAAAGAAAGGATGTTTGTTTTTTCTATTTATTTTTTATGTCACTGTTCCATTCTGAACAGTATTTGGTTTCCCCCTCTGGTTAAGTTCCCGTAGTTCTCCCACCACCATGTCACCTGTGACTCATCACCAAAGTCTCTTATGGTGTTTACTTTCTATAATAAAAAAAACATAACCTCTAAGTGAAAAACTATTTCAGGCATCATATAATAAATATTTGTTAGTGTTTTGACAAATCTCTATATATTTTTCAAATCTCTATATTGTTAATGGTAACAATATAGGAATAACAGGTTATTCCTTTTTTTATTTGTAGGAATATAACTGGTACAATAATTTTGAAATCTGAATCTAGAATCTTTAAATGTTCACTAACCTCTGATTGAGTAGTAACTCCACTTCTGGTAATTAAACCTAAGAAAATAAAGAATTATCTTGTTATCATTACAATTTTTCACATTTGAAAACCTCTTAAAATTAGATGTGTCTTACAATTGTTGAAAGCTCACATTACATATTTTTAGCACAAAAAAAGCGTATTACCTTACAACCAATGACTTCATAGATTTAATGAAATATATACTACATTGGCCATGAAAATGTTTACGAAGAATGTAGAATAAATTGAAAATGCTGTCAGAAACAGCACCCCAAATTATAGAGCACAACTATAACTATGTAAAAGCAAACAAAACAAATACACAAACCTATAAAATATACAAACGGAGGAAAATAATTTTTAAAAGTGAATGGTGATTACCTCTGGTTAGTTGGCTTATAGATGCTTAATTTTCTTCATCAAATTTTGTTTTTTTCCAAACTTTAATAGGCCAAACAAATGCTTTTATAATGGAAACACTTCATAAACAATATTTACAATGACTAAACTATTTTTTAAAAATTCAATTTGTGGAATATTTGATTATAATGTTTTTTGAAATACTAGTGAAACAAATATAATTTCTGTTACTTTGGCTATGAAGTTTCTATAAAGAGTAGTAGTTGGCTGGTGGGAATGTAAATTAGTTCAACCACTATGGAAAGTGGGGTGGAGGACCCTCAAGCTAATGAAAATGGAACTACCATTTGCAATTGCTATTTTGGGAATCTACCCAAAAGAGACCTCAATGTGGGTACAAAGGGACACCTGTGCCCGGATGTTTACTGCAGCACAATTTATAATTGCAAGGTCATGGAAACAATCTAAAGGCCCCAAAACGGATGACTGGATGAAAAAAATGTTGTATATGTATACGATGGAATATTACTCATCAATTAAAAATGACAAATTCGACAATTTCATAACAATTTGGATGTATTTAGAAGAAATCATAATAGCAGAAACAAGCCATAAAGAAAAAGACAGAAACCAAATGGTTTCACTAATATATGGGATATAGTGAAAAAAATAAACAAAAGCCTTGAGGAAAAGTCAAAACAAGCTATGCACCAAACTGAAGCACACAACTTTGAGCAGGAGGGAAAAGGGGGGAAGGGAGTAGAGGGGGGGGCAAATCCTTGAGATTACAATATTGTGAAATTTATTTATAAATAAAAAAATTTAAAAAAAATCCTTAAAAAAAAAAAAGAGTAGTAGTTGGCTCAGATTCTGGAGGAAAAGCAAGAAAGATTATTCAATTCCGTTCCCAAGGAATTCTGGCTCTGTAGATTTTGTAGTATGCTTTGGCAGCATTTTCTTTTCAAATGTAGAGCAAAATATTTCATATTCCTAATTTATATGTGAATGACATTACAGATAGTCCAACGCTAATCCCTTGAATGAATCAGATAATTATGTTCAGTGACATACGTGAAGGAACTATGAAAGAGGCAGGATAAGGAGAAGTTGGAGTAGAGGTCATTTAGGTCATGCTCTTAATGTTTTAAAAAGAAATAAATTGTCTATCTGTAGGTGATAAGTGTTTACAAGTCTTTATGACTAACCTCCAAACATACTGTCCAATGATAGCTCTAATTTCAAAGGTTTCCCACAGAAGTTTAAGGAAATGGGAAATTTATCTGAGGCCAAGAAAAATCTCAGTTTCCATAATTCAAATCACACACATAAACAAAAACCAAACTGCTAATTCACCATAAGAAAGTCAACTCAAAGATCAGTTTTCTTTTCTTTCACTTAAGTTTATTTTACAATAAACACTGAATGAGAGAAACATGCCAGAACTCTCTTACAGCTTAAACTTTAAACTCAATACCAAATACTTTCTTGTAATAAAAGAAAAATAAAATAAAATAAAGCTACCACCCTATTAAAAATTCAGAAAATTTTAGGAGCTATCACTTTTTATCTCCATTTCAAATAGGGATCAGACAGAAATGATACAATCAAAAGTGCATTCATGGAAAATAACTGAACCTATAAAATTTCCTTTTAGGAAGTCAACAGAATGGGAGTTACATGAGTGTATACACTTTTCAATAGTCATTGATCTGCTTTCTTAATTTTATTGAATATAAATTTCAAAAATAAAAAATTACACTGAAAAGTTCTACTGCATTTGCTGTTCCCTAATAGCTTTCTCCCCACTCCTTACAAAATCATAATTTGGAATTGCTTTACAGAGATAATAAGTTATAAAACATACCATCATAGCCATACACATATGATACCAAATATCAAATTATAAAGTACACTATGTAAAAATATAGAATCAGTATCTTCTATTTGTAATTAATCTACTTTAAAACATTTACTCTAAATACCATTAGAAGGCACAGTAACAGAATTCTGAATTTGAAAGCCTATAGGAGTGGAAATCAGTAGACAAGAAAGTACAATTATGATCTTTCATGATGATCCATTTTCTGAGTTCAAAATGACTAAGAAGGATTTTGTTTTGATAAGTTTTGTTAATACAGATTGAGAGACATTTTCTACATAAGGTTAATTTACATGGAAATGAAAAACCTGAGAGAAATATTTTATGCACCCTCATTCATCTGGAAGCCCAGATTAGATTTATATCAGAATAAAAACTCTTACAAAAACAGAAATCCATGCCCTTGGGAATTGTTCCTTAATTCCAATGCATTATAGCCACTGAAAGAATTTCAAAATAGAATTTAAATTAGGAAGATATGCAATTACTAATATAGTTGTCACAATCTTATGAACTATTGTTCCAGGGGAAAAAAAAAAAACTAAAACCAACCAGTAACTCTACCAGGTTTATAGAAATGTCTATGTTGACAGTTCCTGTATGTTGCTGGAGCTAAAATTTTCTACATCTCTAAGCTAATGAATGATTACTTTATATTTGAACTTCATTGTATCAATTTGTTGCAGAAATGTGAATGGCACTAGGTCAGTATTCTCAAAACTTAGTAGAGAGTACCCAATCTCATTGAAATTAGTAAATGATTATTTTTCATTTATAGATTTATGAAAGGACAATTCTATTACAGAACAGAATAAAGGCACATTCAAAATTAATTTTTCAGTTTTTTCTATAAGCCTCTATTATCAATTATAGTTACTGCTATAGGCATTAAGACAATTTTACAATTATAGTGTGAAACAGAAGTATTTCAAAGCTTCAATAATCCCAGTTCCTGCCTACAAACTGTCAATCTATAAAAACATAGGAGAATAAGGATGAAAGTGATTCAGCTAGTTATCGTTTATCCTATATTTTCAGGTCTGTGAATTTTTTTCTTGTTATATAGGTTTAATAACATTTTATCCTTCCAAAGTTCTAAGAGACTAAATGAGTTTCTACTAGAAATCTAAAACTTAAGCCACAGTACTTATAAAAGCAATTTGACTCATTTACAAATAGTACAGTTTTTAGGTAATTCAATGTTTTAATTACCAATGGAATACTAAATCTGACCACAGTTAAAAAGTATGCTAATAAGAGTTTCAATAGATTTTTCCTTTGCTATGCGAATGTCAATTCATTACTATTTTTAGGCTGCATGATAAATATGTATGCACATGCACATGTAAACAGACATTCATACCTCATAAATAAAACTATCCCACCTTATTTTGTTTAGTCATTCAGCAAACACTTATTAAACACTTATTATATATGCCATTAACACTATTTGAAATTATTACTTTTAAGTATCATTTGAAAGTTTCCATATCAAATTGGAAGTTTTTCCTGCCACTAAAACTCATCTAAGTATATTCTGCATATAAGTTATTTATCTTAATAAAAAGAGTTTAGTGCACTACTAACTTTTAAATTTATATCTATAAATTTTAGAGAAAGCTTTAGGGTCAGTATAACTAAACTTAAGTAAGACTAATTTGAGTTGTTCTAATAGGCCACATTTCTTCAAATGGTTCCTATTTATCAAATGAAAACATATTACTCTTCTGAGTTCAGCTTGACACCTTACCTCAGAATGTCCCATGTACTTAAGATACCTTGCTTTTAAAATATCTTCCCTCATCACCATCTCTACTTACTTAATACTGTCACCAAGTTTTACAGAAATGTTTTCTTTTTCTATTAATAGCTAAGCCTATTTGTACTACTCTTGCTTTGATTGCTTCTACAATTCAATCAACTCTTGGTCAAGTCATCTCTTCTTCATATGAAAGCTCTGTTTCCTAAATCACTTTCCTTTTTTAAGATACCTTGGAAAAATTACTCAGTTTCATTTTGTGAAGCACGGTGGTTCGTGCCTGTAAGCTTCAGCCTATGAAGAGGCCAGGGCTAGGGATTGCGGTTCGAGTCCCGCCTGGGGCCCGTAGCAAGACCTAGTTCCAAAAAAAATAGCTGGGCGTGGTGGCGCGCACCTGTAATCCCAGGTACCTGGGAAACTGAGGCTGGGGATTGCTTGAGTCTGTGGTAGCCCAGGCAACGTGAGCCTGCAGTTCCATGGGCAAAAATAGCTAGACCTAGTCTCAAAAAAAAAAAAAGAAAAAAAAAAAAGTTTTGTTCTCATCTAGTAACTATTTATTAGGTACACAATTACGTGCCAGTACTGGGCGAGAGCTCAGAAACAGCTAATAAGCATAAAAGCAATGACTACAAATATTCCTATAGCAAGAAAAAAAACTACTGAATGTGAGATTAGATCTGAAAACAGTACAATCAACTCCTAAGAGTAACTAAAAATTCTATTTATATGCAATCTTCTAAATACTTATCCACTGCCTAGTAAATTTGCTTTTTTTCAAGTATTAATATGTGGGATGTATAAAAATGTCTTTTCAATATAATTGTTTTTATACTGAATTTATTATTAAAATTAATTTTTAAATTTTTTTTCTGGGCAGCAATTCTTTTTCTACAGTATGAGTCAAATATATTCTTGGCAATAATAAAAGCTAATGTTACAATGTTTCTCAAAGAAGATGAGTCCAAATCTCAACAACCCACTCATAAATCAACCTATGAAATATAAACATTTGTAAAAAGAGATGATTTATTCCCTATTCTATATTTACATTATTGTGGTCTTAAGAAAAAGGTGCCACTACTAAAGGAATACCAATGAATTACTAGTTTCAAATAAAAAACTATCTGAAAATTATGAAGCTTTGTGTAAATCTTCCACCAGTTTAAAAAGGACTAAATATGGGAGATTCTATAAAGAGGTGAAAGTCATTTTGTGATATTATCTTTATTGCATTTACTACTGACTTTTAAGTGTTAAGATACTGGTACAGAAAAGCTTTCCAAGGAGCAGCTAAATTTCTTCTTATACATAGGTCAATGGCTTAAAAAAAAAAGAAAGAAACTTCAAAAAAACCCACAATACAAAAACCTGTTCTACAGGCTTCTACACATACAGAGGAAATATTGAAGAAAGCACAGCCACCATTTTATATTATGTCTAGAATACAAACTGTTTTAATATGTTTACTGACACTGTTGAAATTTGCATTTCAGCTAAGTTGGTCTGTCTTAAAGAACTTATTTGAATTACTAACTCAGAACATATATTTTAAGGCTGGCAGAAAAAAGATTAGAAACTTTATTAGAATGATGATTCTTTTGCAATGACTCAGTTTAGCAGCTAACACTATAAACTTCCTTCCTCCCACAGAAGAATGATTGTATGCCTTCCATGGATTCCTTTTAAAAAGAAATAAAAATAGCATACATTCTCCCCTACGTTATGACTGTACAAATTAAGTTTTTATTGGAAAATGAGTATATATTTTAAGAATTCATTTTTCTTTGGTCTGTTGCTTACATACGTGTGTGTGTATATGTTTATAACAGCTCTGTCCGCAGAACAATAATAAAACTTGGTTCATATATATATGAACAAATATATTTTATTATTTACTTGTAATCCATGTACTTTTATTTTATATCAAAGGAAACAAAATGGTAGGTTTCACAAGTAAAACTGCCTCATTTTCATTTTCTTTACAGAACTTTTCAAGAAATCATGGGTCAATTATTGGCTCTAACATGCTAAAGTATTCAATGCTTAAATTACATTTTTTTAAATTAGGGATATCACTAAAATTTCTATTTGAATTATGAGGAAATGCTAATACTCATTGTAATTGATGATATCAAACATCACAACAAAATTTTAAATACTGATAATAAATAGATAAAAAGAAAAATTGTAAATTTTCATGCAGCTGAATGAAACATGAAAATGGTATACTGCCACTGTTTTTATTTTTGGAAACTCATTGCAAATAAAAACCCATTTCCAAAATAAGATATTCCATGGACACAGAATATTTGGTAAAGGTTCAAGTGCCTTAGGCAACAGAGAAGTATTGTTTTGTACTTGTTTTTTTAAACCTCTCCTAGTAACAGCAGTTCATCTCCTTATGCACAAAGAATCAAGGTAACACATAGTTTAAAATGAATATAAGCAGTATTATAAAACCCCAACTAAAACTAAAGCTTACCATATTAATTCCATTTCTAAAGCAGATAACCTGGTTGATACTTACCAAATGTTATAGAATATCCAAGCTTGTCTAAGAAACAAAAAGTAGACACATGGTGAGGTGCTGAAGACAGCTCTCTTGGGCTCAAAGTACTTTAGATGAAGTAGCCTTTATCTTCCATTTAATAGAGGGTGCCTCCTATCACCAAAGCATGAAGAGTAAAGAGTTTCCACAATCCTGTCTTGACTTTCTGTCTCTCTTTGAAGAGTAACAGTTACCACCGGAAAACGTTAGCAGAAAACGATCACTTGAACACTCACACAGAGCAGCTGTAAATTTCCACTCTCTTTGCTTGCTCTCAGATTCCAAGCCTTGCTTGTCTCTTTAATCTGTCACAGGCAGTTCTGTTTCTGGTCAAACCAGCTTGCTTATGTATTCTCCTTTCTCTCTCTAACACACTCTTTTAGGTGCATACCACACAGTCACAGCTCCCTCTTTTACTTCCTCCCTCCCAGTCCTGCAACGTCACAAGAATGTGTGTAAAGTAATTAAAGCTGAGACAAATTTAATCCTTGTCTTAAAAAAATAAAAGCCTAGAACAAACAAAAAAGGATATTTTCCTATCACACTTTCCCCATAAAGTCTATACTCGTTCATGCATGGGATTTTGTCAACAGATTAAAATGGCCTATCACCTTGTTTTAAAAATGTAAATAAAGGTTTCTAACAAAGACTTTTGATAACGATGGTAACAGATTCATCTGTTAATATTAGTTCCTAAGGGGAAGATGCTATTCCTAGTTGTAATAAGGAAGCAGAGCAAGTAAATACTCAAATATAAATATAATCTTGAGATTTAAGAGGCAAGGAAGTTTTTTAATTACAGCACATCCACAATTTAAAATTCAGGTAATTTTGTGAATATTTATATTTTAAAATAGGGTATATTTTGAAAGTTAAACCAACATTTACATTTATTTATAAAGGGGAAAATTTTAAATAGAAAAATATTGACACCAAAAATATTAAATAAAGCTGCTTAGATCAGCTATGAGCAAAGCAAGCATTAGTTTGTTTAGAAAGAACGTGTCCCTTCCAAGTCCTCTTCAAGTATTACTGGTCCAGATGCATAAGACCTCTTTAGTGAGAATATAAAAGTCTAAAGGCTACAAAAAAAAACCATTATTTTTCCATTATTATAAATGTATAATTATAGAGTAAAATATCTTAAAATTATGGCTTTCTCTGCAAGGACTGTGGATGATGGTTGGTGATAGGCATAGATGGCATTTGTAGGATTCTTTGGAATTAGGAGGTATCATGCTCAGCTAGGAATACATGCTGGCTCTGGAGAATACTAGTCAGAGCCTGCTTTGGAGTTTTGTTCCAGTTTCTTAGCCCCAAAGACGTTCTGTCTCCCACTCTTGTGTTTCCAATCAAAATTCTTGGACTCTTCCTCTGATGACACATCTTCAAATACAGAGCTGATGAGTTAGTTATTAGACCTATTATTATTTTAATCTTACTATACAGAACTAAAATCTCTATGATTATGAGTTCAAGTAAGCAAAAGGTAAGTATCTGTGAATATTTTTTTATAATCCTTAAAGATAAGTTAAGCAAAGATATATGTTTACTTAAAAATATTGCATTTCTTAATCTGGTTTATTTAAAATAGACTTTCAGAATTTCAATATATTTTAATTTGGTTTTACCTAACATTTAAGAAAGATATGAAACTAGTGATTAGTCTGGTAATTATTCCTTAAATGAGCTGTTTTATAAAGTGTAGAGTTTTATTTTCTATTTTAAAAGAAATGTTACATGAAAATGATCCTAAATCACCATCTTATAAGTGCCTACTATTTTCTTAAGTCTAAGATTATATTCAAAGAATTATGGTATAACTGAAGAAATCAGTTGTAAGGGTGATACTTAGAATAACCACAAGATCAATTATTTAAAGTCACTTTAATATTGACAATATATTTCAATCTAATTATGGGTCACAAAATAAAAACAAGGCATTAAAATATGTAACTAATCATATTGACTGTGTGACTATATATATTTTTATTTGATTCCAACTAAAAGCCATTTTTAAGAGTTATACAAAGAAATTACTAAAAGCAATCATATTGGGCCACAGAGAAATCAATGAATTTCTGAAGGAGACATGGTTCAAACTTCATTCTTTGAACATAACAAAATCCTTAAGTTATTTTTAAAATTTTCAACAGGTATGCAAATGTTATTTTAAACACTCCACTAGTACTTGACAATTATAAAGAACATACTTCCAAAAATTATTTGGACAGAGAATTGAAAGTATATTACAATGACTTCTGTTTTAGGCTATGATGGTATGATAGGGACTAGATCTATCCTACAGCCTTACACAAGTAAAAAAATGGATTAGGGCCAGGCATGATGGCACATGCCTGTAAGCGGCAGCCTAGGAAGCCGCGGCCAGGGCCAAGGATTGCGGTTCAAGTCCTGCCTGGGACACATAGTGAGACCTAGTTCCAAAAAATATATAGCTGGGCGTGGTGGCATGCGCCTGTAATCCCAGCTACCTGGGAAGCTGAGGCTGGGGACTGCTTGAGTCTGTGGTACCCTGGGCAAAAGGCTAAAATAGCGATACTTAGCTATAAATAGCGATATATATAAATATATATAAATAGCGATATATATATAAATATATATATTTAAATAGCGATACTTAGCTATAAATAGCGATATATATGTGTGTGTGTGTATATATATATATATATATATATATATATATATATATAAACACTAGTTTTCAAACACTGGACACCTGGCAGTTCAGTCCAATAATCCCTGAGAGAATGGAAATACACAAGGTAAGGTAAGGTAAGCCTTACAACTCAAACAGAGCATGACAGTTTCCAGGAACTAGAGATACAGTTGAATATTCAAGAAGGCCAATGTGACTGAAACTCACAGGACAGAATACCAGAGCTACAGAGTTCCCCTCAAACTGATCAGCAAATGTCTGTGAGAAAATTCTTACAAGGTCACGGAAACAACCACTGGAAAAGAAGCCGGTTGAAGAAATCCAATACTCATAAAGGGCTGGAAATAGTTCACGTCCAACAGCCAGAGTAAAGAAATCTCATAATAAATGGGAAAATGGGTTGAAGACCCAAAAGCATGTTTCTGTAATGGGCTAAATTAAAGGTTGTTCTGGTTCCTCCCAGTAGAGATTACAAGTAAGCCTCGAGATGATGAAATTCTTTGTAAATAATTATATCCTAGAGTAGAACTCAGAATACTTAAAGAAATTTTTAGAATATCGCATACAACCACAGAAAATTCACAATGCCTGTATCAATTTATAAGATACTAGGCATGCAAAGAAGCAGGAAAATACAATGCATGATATGGAGAAAAACTCAATAGAAAATTGACTTAGAAATGATACAAATAAAAGTTGTATACATCTGGCCGGGCACGGTGGCTCATGCCTGTAAGCTTCAGCCTATGAAGCGAAGCAAAAAAAAAAAAAAATAGCCGGGCGTGGTGGTGCGTGCCTGTTATCCTAGCTACCTGGGAAGCTGAGGCTGGGGATTGCTTGAGTCTGCGGTACCCCGGGCAACGAGAGCCTGCAGTTCCACAGGCAGAAATAGTGAGACCTACTCTCCAAAAAAAGAAAAAAAAAGTTGTATACATCTGTACTCAGCTCCCTCAGTTGATGGAGTTCTAGGGTTAGAGACCAGGAAAACACTGAAACATTCTCCTGATCAGAAAACATCCTCTCCAGAACTAACCAGCCCAAAATGTAAATAGTGCCTAGACTAAAAGACCTGCAACGAAAGCTAACTTCAGCCAGCATTTATACAGTATCATCAGAGATGTCCTTTCTGCAGTTCTTTCTTTTGTATTATCTTAGTTCACAGTTGGGCTCTCTCTACTGATGACAAAGACAAGCCTTGACAGATTACATAACCACAGTCCCCATTACCTCAAAAGGAGAGAAGACCCTGGGAATCTTAGTAACCATATCAAAGTCTGAAAAATGCCAACTCAGGCAACCAATTACCGGCTTGTAAACCATATTCAAAAAAATGGGCACTCTTATTGATCAGCAGGCTGGGTGTATTTAGCATGGGTAATTAAGTGACTGACAGGTTAAGAAGGAAAAAGGCACAGTGAAAGGCTACAAGAAGAGCAAATTCAAGTCTATCTTCCTCAGCGTCTTAAGTGACATGTTGGGTGAGATTTATTGGCATTATGATTTAATTGAAAAGCATATATAGTTGGATTCAGTCAGTTATATTTAGGTATTATATAATAATGTTCTGCAATCCAACCTGGTTGCTCGATATCCATATCTATCTTTTTCCCACCACTATACTTTCAAGAATGATCCTGCCTAACAATGGGCAAGTTGTTCAAATGCGCCTAATAGTGCACTCACTGTTTACTTATTGTATCTAGCTTCAATAATTTGTTGGTTATATGCTTCCTAACTCCATATATGGTCTAGCAAACTATGGCTTAATTACAAATTTAATATTCCCACCTCTTCTCCAAAATATCTAATACGCAAGTCAAGACAAATGGAAAACGGGAACACTTGCACATGAAAAATGGGAGGTAAAGAAACATCAACCTAAAATACGTATTTTGCTGTATAGGAAAAGCAAACTACCTTGTCACTGGAAAGGGAGCAAATTCCTTAATTACTGAGTTGCCTTTGGTAATTAGAGCTCTGGGATAATCTCTTTACCAGTTTACCTTCCAAAATCACATTTAAGAAGGACATAATGAATAGTCCCTTTCTTAGTTTTCAAAGCAATCTTTAAAAAAATTTTGTGATATATACCATAACTATATCATTTTAAATATTACAGGTACATTTTAAAGGAAGTAAATTCACTTGTTTTGTAGTCCTCTACACCATCCACTCACAGAACTGTTTTCATATTTCAATGCAGATACTAAATATCCATTTGTACCTCCCAGTCCCTGGCCAAACACCATTCTACTTTTCTATTAATTTGAATATTAGTGGAATCACATGGCATCTATCCTTCTGTGACTGGCTTATTTCATGGTAGCATAATGTCAATATCCATTCATGTTGTAGACTGTATCAGATTCCCCTTTCATTTTAGGGCTGAGTAATATTTCATTGTATAATCACATTTTGTTTACTCATTCAATGCATTTGAATTGCTTCCATCTTTTCTTTTTTTTTTTTGAGACTAGGTCTTGCCTGGGGTAGTCCAAAACCCACAGATTCAAATGATCCCTAGCCTCAGTCTTACAGGTAGCTGGGATTACAGGTGCATGCCACCATGCCTAGCCATTTTTTTTTTGAGGCTAGGTGTCGCTATGTTGCCCAGGGTAGTCTTGAACTGGCGGACTCAAGTGATTCCTAGCCTCAGCCTCCCAGTTAGCTGGGATTACAGGCGCACACCACCACACCTGGCTGCTTCCATCTTTTGGCCATTGTGAATAACAATGCTTTGAACATGGGTGTGTAAAAAAACTCTTTGAGACTCTGCTTTCAATTCCTTTGGTTATAGAACTAGAAATGAAATAGCTGAATTTTATGGTAATTTAAAAAATTTCAGGACCTTTATTCATGATATCATAAAACAGAAATCATTACAGCACTGATCAATGAGAGAATATAGTATATGCACATAATGAAAAAACAAACAGCAATTAAAAAAGAAAAGAAAAAAAGAGCTACTGAATCATACAACAAATCAAATTCGTTTGTTTTGGGGTCAAACTAAGGGAACTAGCTGTTGCCAGGAGAAGGAAAAATTACAGATTTTTATTGGCCAAGCCTGAATTTCTTTGATAATACAAATTCTTAGATTATCAATTGGCTTTCAATAATTGCTTTGCTTTTGGATTTCTACTAATCAAAGCTAGAAATTGTCAGTACTGGACTAATTGTTGTGATTTTCCTAAAGGCTTCATTGCTGTACCCATTACTCAAGTCCCCAGGTTAAACTGCTTCAATTTGGACTGTTCTTCCAAAGAGGGCAAACCATACAAAGCTAAATCCTAACAGAATGCTCATGACTGCTACCTTTGTCTAAATAAGAAACAAGTGACATTAGAACTTCTTCTAAATTCTAATCCTATGTTTTCTGTTTAACTGGATCTTCTCCTAGGTTCTCTCATATCTTTCTTGTGCTTTCTGCCTCCCTGCTTTTGCTCATACTAACTTTGTTCAGGCCTATAATCACAATCACTGGAAAGAAAAATAAGGAGCAAGAATGCTTAGGAAGGTTTTAAGCTCTCTGAGATTCTGTGTAAACCCTTTTACTGTCCTTTTCCAATGTGAGCCCATTGTTTGCCTTCAATATAAAATCTTGTATTCAAATTCTACCCAGGTGGAACCTTGCAAATCCACAAATTCTACCATCTTTAGTTATTATTCATTTCATTTACTAAATACCTTGGTTACTTATAATGTCATTATAAGGACAGTGGCTTAAAATCTTGCAATTGAAAGTGATATCTGGACAGTATTAGATAACACTTCTACTTCCTCTATTGGATTTTATTCCTATCATTGGGTCATCCAATATTTTTGAATCCAAGGCTTCCTTTTGCCCTTACCTTACTTTTAGCATTTATAAAAATCTCTAGCACATTCACTTATTACCAAAATGTAGAGTTCCTATATATCATTTCTATACATTACTCTATTCCCTATTGTACATGCCTTTCTGTATTTAACTCCCCCCTAAAAAGGGATCACCCTCTATTTTTTCCCATAGTATTCTGTCCTGATCAGTATACTGTAATTACCTAAACAGAATATAAAGTTTTGCGTTAGTTTTAATTATGCTTCTAATGGTGAGGGTGTAATAAAACTAGAACTTTACTACTTTAACATTCAGTGCAAATTAGTATTTTTTTTCTGCAAGGATACTAACAGTAAGCCAAAAAAATCTTAAGGTATTCATATATTTTTACTTAGCACTTCAACATCTACAAATATATTCTAAAAACAGTTAAGCATGCAAGAGGGAAGTTACAAAAAAAAAAAAAACCACCAAGGTTGAGTGTGGTGGTGCGCGCCTGTAATCCCAGAGCTGGGAGGCCGAGGACAGGGATTGCTTGAGTCCGCGGGTCCAAGACTACCCCAGGCAACATAGCGAGACCTAGTCTCCAAAAACAAACAAACAAACAAACAAACAAAAAACCAGTAGCACAGTTTTATATTGATAAATGTTAAAAAAAAAAAAAAAAAACCCAAAAACATAAGTACTATAATATGGCCCTTTACTTTGAAAAAGACCTGATACTTCTTGAGGAGGTGGGTTAGAAGAGTTGTATCTTAGAGTTACTTTGAAGTAGTGGAAATGGGGTTATCTACAATTAGTTGGAACTTAAAGTTCTAAGTCCAACCATGAATGGATGAGGATCATATAACATGTGATACACTGAGATAGCTGATATGTCTGAGGTGTGTGTATAGTTCTTGTATTTTCCTTCATGGCTTGGTTTAACTGGGTGGTCTTCTGCATTTAGGTAGTATTTCTCATAAGAAAATTACGTGTAAAGCAAACGAGAAATTTGCATTATGTACAAATTCCCTAACCTAATAGTCATGTTGGAACAAATCAAGTGTTAAGGCTATCATAGATGTATGTATGTATACGTGTATGCTAAAAATTATTGTAGGCCTATTTCAAATTTTGCTAAATTGCTTAACTACCAGTCAATGATATTTACTGCTCTTTTATTTCCTTACTTTTTTGTCCTTATTTCTCATCTTACTTGTGATTCCCTACTCCTAAAAAGCACAGTGTTGGTAAAAAAATATAATAGCTAGACTGGATCAGAAAGTTATGATACATGTACACAAAGGAATACTATTCTGCAATCAAAAAAGACAAATTTGATGCATTTGTGATAATACAGATGGACCTAAAAGGAATCATGTTAGCAGAATTAAGCCAGAAAGTAAAAGAAATACTGGATCATCTCATCTATATGTGAGATATAGGGAAAAAATGAGAGGACAAGTGAAATTTAAAACTGTCAGCAGAACTGAAGCATAGAGCAAGAGAGGGGATGGGGTGAAATTAGGGGAGAGATGAGCACAAGAGATTAAGATGATGGTTCATGGGTGACAAGGTGGTGGGAGAAAAATGGGGTAGACAACGATGTTAAAAAAAATATATATATATATACACACATACATATATGTATAATCAATTAAAAATAAAATTAAAAAATATCATCTTAGGAACATTTACTAGTCACTAGTTTTATACTAAAAAGGGAGTCAAGAAACAAAGAACATGTTTACTGTCTGAAGGAGCTTATTATCAAGCTTCCCACATCCTATAGATATTTCTAATCCTTCCTTCTCATGATTTCTATGTCATACAGAATTAATGTTGTGGCCTTGGAAGTTTCTTAAACATACTATAATTACTTTCATGAAAGAAGAATATAGAAAGCTATAGAAGAAATGCTTCAGAGAAGTGGAAAATACATTTCTAGTTGTTTAGAATTGCTAATGCTTAAAATGTCTTAAAATTAACTCCAACAAAATAATGGAATCTTAGTTATTCTAGTTTCTCTCTTAAGTTATTCTATTCCTGTTTCCTTCTGCTATTTTGAGGAAGAAGAAAGCTGAAAAATCAAAATTAGGTGATAACCCTACTTTCATGGTTTTATTTCCAAAATGCCAGAGCAATTTCAAAGCCTAGAAAGGCAGTCTTTTTCTCCTTTTCCGGCACTATTCTGGCCCCTGCTGGTACTGAGATGCAGTGGCAGTTTCAGTATTCATCACATAAGTCTATTATGCCCATCAATTCAAGGAAGACTACTTTTTTATAATTATAACTAGTTAGAAATAAATATAGCTTCTGAAAGTCCTTACAAAATAAAGCTCTCTTGAACACATTCACATATTAGGTAGCTATTTTCATAGTCTACAAGTCTTTAGAATTAGGCAAACACAGATTTAATGAAAATTGATTGAGTAACATCTTTACATTAGTAATAGTAATATACAGTACAGGTCATGTCAAGATAAGGTGAAATATCATAAACACCTGTCTGTCAGTTGTCTTAAATGTTAGACACTGTTTTAGTCATAAAACAGAAAACCAACTTGCCATCATCAATCCATTTGTGGTTCTACTGGGACAACTCTAGAATAGGCTACATATACTGGTATGTAACCACTTGTGACTTCATTTATTACTCAGTAGATAAAGTCCTATATTGTCTGAACAGTACACATATTTGTCTTATATATTAACCAGAACAAAATAATTCCATTAAAAGAATGTCAGATACAGTGTTTTAAAATAGCGTAGGATAAGGAAACAAAACCCTGGATTGTAGCTTATGGTAACCTCTAGAAGCTCTGGAAAATTTACCTCTCTCTCTCTCTCTCTCTCACACACACACACACACACACAGAGAGAGAGAGAGAGAGAGAAAGAGAGAGAGAGAGAAATTCATAAACCAGAAAGCTAGTAAAATGGAATGAGTTTAAAGAATATCTGGTTTTTTTTATGACTTAGTACACACACACACACACACACACACACACACACCCCACCCCACCCCATCCCACCCCCCTAGACAAATTCGTAAACCAAAAAGCTAGTAAAATGGAATGAGTTCAAAGAAAATGTGGGTTTTTTTTGATGACTTAGCCCTCAAGTCAAACCGGAAAAACTTCCAGAAGGTATCACTGAATTGACCATAATGGAGTTAATGAAGCAAGGCTAAAAGGAAAAAAAGTTTACCTCATATAAGATTACTCAAACCAAAGGTATAGTTGAACAGGAGGCAAAAGTAATGGGACTATTAGCCATTAAGTTAAAAGTTACAAGTTATCACAAAGATTCTAGAAAGGACACAACACCTCCACAATATTTATGGATTTAAAAGATTAAGAATCAAGGAGTTGCTCTACAACATTTTGTTTCATAGTGAATTCATTGCTTTTGTTCTGACAAACAATATTTGGGTAGTTTCTATGTGAGAAAAATTTTCATGATGAATTTCAGTTAATACTGTCAATTCTTCCAGGGTTGATACTAGCTTAAAGGGACAGATACAGTCATGCAAAGAACAAGTACCTTTTCCTCCAGGGAAAAGTACCTTTTCCTGCCAGCCTTGGTAATGGGTAGATGAGGTAAAAGGGGTAATGAGCTGGATTTCAGGCTACTCTACTGCCTTCAGGCAGTGCACAAATCAGACAACTAAAGGTAATGACCCAGAGCAGTTTTAAAATGGAAAGGCTGTGTTACAACTCCCTAATCACTATAAAGTATAAAAACTCATTAACACAACCATCTGAAGGTAGTCTACTATTTAGCAACAGAGTGGAATACAGAATTTATATACTAATGGGGAATATAAGGTCAAAATATAGTACAAGACAAAAAGTTATGAATCACAAAGAAAAAAATCTAGTAAACTGCCATAAATATTCAGAAATATCAAAAAATTACTTATATCTTCAGGAATCAGAATGTTTCACAGAGAAGATGGCTCTAGAACTCAGTCTTATAAGATGGGTATGATAGTGAGTGTGACTAAGTCAAGGAATAAAATGTAAATACACTTTTCTGGGAAACAGACTAAAATCCACTATATCAAGAACCAGTAAGAACTCAAATTGAATAATAAATCAATAGATGTCAGTATCAAGATAATGCACGTTTGAGTTATCTTAAAATATACAAAAAACAGTAATCATAAAAATGCTTCAAGTTACAAACACATAACTGAGGGAAATCATAGTAAATAAGAACCAAATGTAACTTCTAAAATATTAAGAAATACAATGCAGATAGAGGAATGAATCAGGGAACCTGAAAACAGAAGAAATGCCAAACTGAGATAATTTTTGTTTCTGTCTACCAAAGTAGGCAGAAGAAAAAAACAAAGAGACTACAGGACATGTGAGACTATAACAAAAGATCTAACACTTGGGTCGTCAGAGCCCTAAAAGGAAGGAAGCCTTGGAGCTAGACAAGTATTTATAAAGCCATAGATTCATGAAGCTTAGCTAACTTTAAATAGAAGCGGCAGCCTAGGAAGCTGTGGCAGGGAACAGGGATCACAGTTCGAGTCCCATCAGGGGCAAAATAGTGAGACCTAGTTCCAAAAAAGTAGCTGGGCGTGGTGGCATGCACCTGTAATCCCAGCTACCTGGGAAGCTGAGGCTGGGGATTGCTTGAGTCTGTGGTACCCCGGGCAACATGAGCCTGCGGTTCTATGGGCAAAAATAGCGAGACCTAGTCTCAAATAAATAAATAAATAGAAGAAATCCACAAAGAAATCCAAAGAAATCCACACCAAGATACATGATATCCAAACTTCTGAAAACTAAAGACAAAAATTCTTGAAGGTATTTAAAGGAAAAAAAACCCACATAAACTGTAACAGAAAATCAAATAGTAATCGTCTCTTCACAAAATCCAGAATTCTATGTACACAAAAAAAATATTTCAGGAATGAAGTGAAAAGACATTCTTGAATGCAGGAATACTAAGATAATTTGTCTTTATAAAACAATGAAAAGGATAAGGAAAGTGGGAGAACATCTAAAAGGCAAAAGTGAACAACACTTATTCAATAGATATGTATATTATTTTTAAAAAAGGATAAAGTTTACTAAACAAAAGCAAAACAATAAAAGCAATATATAGTAATGTATATATTATGAATGAAATATACCTGTATTAAAACAAGCAAAAAATCACCCATGACAGGGGTTAAAGGGAAAAAAAAAACAAAAACCAATTGACATTCTTATCTGATGACTAGCATACTTCTAATTTGTTTACTTTTTCATATATTTTCTATTTTTGGACAAAATTTCATCTTATAATTCATCCAATATAATTTCAATGTTACTCTTCTCTCATTTAAGCAAGGAATAAATGTTTTACAATGAATACGCTCAAAAAACAAGTTAACTGCTTTATTTAGACATATTATTTAGAACTTAATTAGCTTTTTACTTGCCAAAAATTGATACATAGTATAAATATTTGTAATCTATTTGCACCAAGATGCTTTTATTTCAGCATAACAATTTTGTCATTTGCTCTGACATTTATTAGTATTTATTAAGTGCCACTAATTTTTTATGCCAAAAAACAAAAAAAGACCCTTTGGAAGTCCAAAACCTTACCTCTATTTATATTTAAAAATAGCCATGCCTATTTTGTTTTGAGTAACTTTACATGATAAATCTTTTTCTTAATCTATTATATTTCTTCCTACATTTTGTTTTGTTTAACTATGAAAAACTTTATTTTTCATGCATTTGCTTTTTGAAGACTAAAAAATTAACATTTATTTTAATTAAGTACCACTGTTTTACATCTTTGTTAACATTTTGACAGTATATTTTTCCACCCAGGAGCGGTCACTGTAGCTCTCCTACCACCAAAGTACCCATAGTCCTCCAACACAATCCATTGTGTTCTTCCACTCCCTTTCTATTTTTCATACATATGAATTGTTTGGGCACAAAAGAACCTTCTAGGTTCTTCCTGGATCAGGCAAGCAAGCAAAACAACATCAGATGGACTAACAAAGGAAAAAGCAATTTAATGACTTATTCATGGAGAATGTACCTAGATTAGGAAAATCAAGCCAAAAAAATCCACAAATTAATATATAAAATATGATATTAAAAAGTGCACATATGTGGCCGGGCATGGTGGCACATGCCTATAAAAGGCAGTCTAGGAAGCTGCAGCCGGAATCGGGGATCGTGGTTCGAGTCTGACACCCGGCAACACAGCAAGACCTAGTTCCAAAAAAAAATAGCTGGGTTTGGTGGCGCATGCCTGTAATCCCTGGGAAGCTGAGGCTGGGGATCGCTTGAGTCCATGGTACCCTGGGTAACATGAGCCTGCGGGTTCCACAGGCAAAAACAGCGAGAACTAGTCTCAAAAAAAAAAAGTGTACATATGTATATACATACATAGAGAGTGTATATAAACTGAACTCAAGTGTGCACTGTTAAAGAAAATTGTTTTCAGGTAGGAATACAGTAAGTGAATAAAGGGGGGGGAAAAGCAGAGCTGTATCAGCAAACAATTAAATTATGAAATAAAAAACAAAAATCCAGGTATGTTTACCATAGGTGATATCATAAATTAACAGTAACTTTCAGGAGAGTAATCTAGAGATAATTATAGTAGTTATAAATATATTCAATGCCTTTTTATCCAATAAATGTAATTTAGGGAATATTCTTAATATTTAGAAATAACCCTAAATGGAAAAAGAGATTTACACAAGAGTTTCAAAGTACTCCCATTTATAAATTTAAAAAATCAAAAACAGTTCTAAAGTCCAAAAAAAAGGAAACAGCCAAGACTATAAGACAATTAGAGACAGCTATAAAAAAAAAAACATGAGAAACATGTGGATCATAATAATATACGAAAAACATATTAAAACATTTTTAATATTTTCATCTTCAATTAAAAGAATGTCCACCTAACAGTTATTTAAGTTAACATATATTTAATAACAAGCTATGAAAGGGTGGAAATTCAGCAGTTCAGTGAATATCATTAAGGGTTAATTTCCACCCTTGCTCTGTGCCATCTCAGGAAAGTAGCCTCGTTTTGTAGTTATATACAAAATACTCCAAATTTAGTAGTTTTAAAATAACACATGTCTATCTATTTTTACCTTAGCTTTTGAATCAGGTAGTTTAGTCCAAAATCTTTAATTGGGTTAAATCAATCAAGCTATTAATCAGAGCTGCACTGATCTGGTTTGTGCAGGACTGGAGATGCTCTTGTAAAAATATTCATTTAACTGTTTATTATCTAGTCTTCAGTTCCACCCCTTTCTTCACAGGGCAGCCTAATACATAGCACCTAGTAGTCACCCTCAGAGCATGTAATCTAGAAGAGCAAGAGAGGGACCATGATATTTTATAATCTTATAAGTGATACACCATTGCACACATTGTATTGGTCATGATGACCCAATCTGGCACAATGTAGAAAGGGCCTGCTGACAGGGATCACTGTGAACATTTTGAAGGCTGGTTATCACAATTTACTGACTTTCAATGAGTCATATCTCACCCACATGCAAAATGTATTATCTCCTCATAGCCCCCAAGAATCTCATCACATAACATCATTAACTCCTGTACTTGTTCATTTAAATAAACAGTGTGGACAAGGTCCCTACAGTAACTTTTCCTGGATATAATTTTTCTTACAAATGATCTGTGAGCTAAAGTAATAGTTGGCAAATAGTTGACTTATCCAGCCCTATGCATCATTTACATGTTATCTACAGATGTTTTCATAAGAAAGCAAAGGTCAAGTAGTCGCAATGGAGACCAAGATGCATACAACACCAAAATTTAAATTACTCCCTGGCCTTTTATAGAAAAGGTCTGCTGACCAACAAGGGAAAAAAAGACAAGTTATTTGATGTACCCATCTTTTTAAACAAGAATAGCTAACCATTATACACATACCTGGTCAAAATAGAAAGGGAGGAGTGAAAAATCCATAGGGGTCACTGAAATCCAGTCAGGCAAATCCTGGAACTTCCTTCATTAAGGGTAAGACCTATTTTCCATGAGAAAATGACTTAATTACTCTGATTTTCTATCCTCTAGGGTCAACCCTCTAATTTATTCATTCTTCCGTAGAATATTTTGTTAACTGGGTAGTTTTTTCAATCTGCTTCCTGCTGTGAAGTTTTGGGTTTCAAACCCTTTTTTTCCATCTTGTACTGTATTCTTTAATCCAAGGGACCTTAAAATATAAAAATTCTTTAAGAGAATTATATTTTATTGGAATCCAACTGGGGTTCTTTCCATTAAATAAAAGCTACAAGCACAAATCTCTTTTAGTTAAGCCCTTCTCCACATTGAGTTTGTGTTGAAATGACTGATGCAAAAATATCAAATCCTTAAATTTCTTTAGAATCTCTATTTTTCAACTGAATAGATACCAGTCAAATCATTAAAGTCTTTAACTGGTCTTTCAACTGACTGAAAATCAAGGCAGTACCTTAGATCTTAGTTCTTTCTTAACATTAAAAAAAAATTTTTTTTTGAGAGGGAGGGTGAAATCTGGGGGAGGATGAGCATAAAAAGACATCAAGATGATGGTTCATGGATGACATGATGGTGGGAGAACCTCAGGGTATACAATGATGTAAAACATACATATATAATCAATTTTAAAAATTAATAAATTTTTTAAAAACGAATTTTACAACCACAACCTCAGTTTCATAAGTTTTCCTGACAACGGTTTGGATTTGGTTTTCCTTGAGAGAAGGGACTTCGTAAATGCCTGCATCAGTGGGTGTTTATTTTTTATTTTTAAAATTTTATTTATTTATTTATTTGTTTGTTTGTTTGTTTGTTTGAGTCTAGGTCTCATTATTTTGCCTGTGGAACCACAGGCTCACGTTGCCCAGGGTACCAGACTCAAGCAATCCCCAGCCTTAGCTTCCCAGGTAGCTGGGATTACAGGCATGCACCACCATGCCCAGCTATTTTTTGGGGACTAGGTCTCGCTACATGCCCCTGGGAGGATTTGAACCACAATCCCTGGCCCTGGTCACGGATTCCTAGGCTGCCACCTACAGGCATGTGCCACCATGCCCAGCCAGTGGCTGTTTAAAGAGGTTGATGGTGATCAAAACTCCAGTTATAGCTGCTTTAATTTATCAGACCTTTCTTTAGCACACTTGCTCCTCTCTTATTTTTCTAAAAGCAGCAAGAATATATCAGGTGGTACCTTCAATTCTCCGGTAGGAATTTTCCTTAGCTAGGTCACTTAGTTCATTATGACATTGTCTAGTTTCCATATTACTACAAGCGGCTAAAATTTTTGCTACTCAAAGTGCAGGTGTATGAATAAAATACAGTCTAAGAAAAAGGACCTGAGCTTAGCAATTATTATAACTTTAAAACACTAATATTAATTCCCCTAAAGATTCCTGCTCAATTTATTAACAGGTAGTTAAAAGACAAAAAACCAGCAACTAGATAACCACAGGAACTTGCAAATATGTGGGAAAAAAACTATAGATAACAAATGAACCTGAACTGTCATGCTGACTAGCAGAAACCTACTTCTGAACTAAGCCTCTCTTATAAATACCTTAGACCTGAGCCCTAAGATTTGAGATGGTTTCTTTGGGACATAGCCTGATCTTTCAGAAACACAGATTTCTTGAATAAATCTAGCTTTCCTAAGTACAGTTCTTGTATCTTATGCTTGGCTTTCAAGTGGTGAATGGCTGAATCTGTGTCTCACTATTACATTACAAAGATTCCTTCCTCCTCAGTCCCCCACCGCTTTCTAATAAGATTGTGCTAATATTCTTTTAACACTGTAGTCTTTCACTAAAATTATCCTCCAAGTTAATCCACCTTTCACCCACTGAAAAGTTCCAAAGCCATGCTTACTTTTAAAAAAAATTTGTTATGACATCATACAACTTCTGGCACTAGCATCTGCCTGAGTTATCTACTGCATAACAATTACCTAAATTGTTATCTGTTTCCTTACATCATCAGTTACCTTACACAGTTCTGATACTACACTTGATCTTAGCCAAAAAGCCGAGAAGCAATACCTTACACGGTTTTCAAAGTCAGGAATCTAGGTTACTAAGGAGGTTCTGCCTTAGATGTTAGCCTCAGCGAGGACAACAGTGATCTCTGAAGTTTTGACTGGGTCTGAATGAACCACATCTAAGTAGTCACAAGACTACTGGCTAGAAATTTCAGTTATTTGCTACATAATCTCTTCACAGGGATACATACATAAGTATAATTTCTCCAAGAGAAGTAAACAGAAGGGAATGGACCATAACATCTTTCCTAACCTAGTGTTAAAGGCAATATATTTCTTCTGTTAGCTACACAGACAAATCCTGATGTATTAGGAAAGAGGACTGAACGAATATCAGTGCATGAATACCAGGAGGTAATGGAAGTCACTTTGGAGGCTGGCAACCAAAAATAGTCCGGCAGCTCCAGGCATCAGATTGTTGTTTAACAGCATCCAAGTAAGAATAGAAAAAAAAAAGAAAAAAAGGATAACCAAAGGGAAACTTTCTTCACATAATCCTCTTTTATTGGGGTTAAAAGCACTGCTCAGGAAACCTCCTAACAAATTTCTGCATTACACTGGCCTCAGTAGAATTAAACTGCTACCCCTAAATGCAAAGGAATCTAGAAAAATTAGTATATTGATTTTCAGTCTCAATTATTAGACATAAGCAGGTAAAGTAAAATATTTAACATTATCTTTGCATAGACAGGTCTGCAACAAGATACTTTAAAAAAGACATTAAAGATAAATTAGTGATTATAACTACATTTTTTGAAAATATATTCCTAAATTCCAGAAATTTAAAAGGCTTACCTCAAAGATGTTCATGAAGTTTTTAAGTTTATAAAAATTTATGACCCTAAATTAGTGTTTATTATAACAACTATGAATGAAGCATGTTAATACATACATTGTTTATGAAAGACTTGTGATTGTTAGGTGCTAAATCTATCTCAATCCATGACCAACTTACACCTCACATAAAATCTTGTTTTGGAGGTAGAAGTGCTCCAGTAACTTTTAAATACTTTACCCAGGTCCACCAAAGTTTGTGGCTTTTGGCTTCCAAGGTTTCCTCAGCACATTAGTTGCTAACCTCAGTGCATATTTCTGCTTACTACACAGAAAATAGTATCTAGAGGCGGGAGTTCCTTGCACCCAATGTCTAAGACTAAAAAAAATGCATAGTACTGAATTTTCTATCCAAGGAACAGAACAGAATAGCACTGCAAGGCAGAAGGGATCCTTATTCAGAGCATGAGCTGGAAAACATACTATAAAATAGTACATACAAAAAAATCAAAAAAAAGAAACACAGCCAAAGCTCACTTTTCAGAAAAGTGAGATGCTGGGAGCTAGGATAAACAAAAAAACAGTGGATTAACCAACATTAAACCCACTATTTTTAAAGCCAAAAGAGTTGCCAAAAATAGCTAGCTTCACCAAAATCCAAATCTTCTATAAAATGATTTGGGAAAGGCCTATATTACTCAATCACGACCATGCAACAATGGTTAAAACAACATCTTAATAGACAATTAGGAGACGCAGGAAATTAACTTCTTGGTGCGAACAATCAATACTGCAGGATAAATCCTTTGAAGCTAATAATTACAATACCAGTGAACTATCTTACTCCCAAATCTTCTGTTTACCCATCTTAAGATAAAAAGGAGGAATAAAGATTTCTCACCACTCTGTTTCCACTAGATTTCCACTAGATTTCTGCAGGGAAGAGAGATCAGGATTCTGAACTGGCAAAAATCTTCCTTGCTTGCCAGGATGTACAGAAGTCCTAGATCTCCTCCTCTTGCAGCAATCTTGAGGAAATGAGAAAGCTCTCATTGGTATTAAAGTATGACTTGCCAAATTGTCAGGGCACAAAGGAAATCACCCTGTAAACTCCTGTTTCTTCTAAGCTGTCAAATAATCAAATAAAAGCATCAGACAGACTTAAAAGTGAAAAGATCACACAGAGGTTTAATATTAACATGAATACCTCCTGTATATTCATGAGCTAGAATAAGGGTGAGTAATTCACGCACAAGATGCCATCTAAAATAGGACAAGAATGCAGAAGGGCATTTACTGGGAAAAGAAAGGTATTTCTACCCTTTCCATGGAAAAGAGATAAGGGAATTTAGTCTACTTGGAATACCCTTAAAGAAAAAAGCTTAGTTATAAACATCAAAAGCAACTTCTACCCAGTCTGAGAGCTCCTCCTATGAAATAAACCCCTGGCCAAAGACACAGGTAGATTTTTGCTCCCCTATATCATCAATTATGAATGTCAAATACATATAGAATTAAAAAAAGAAAAAAGCAAAAATAATTTTAATATGGAAATTTGTGTGATGAATATATCCAGTTAACATAAGCAAAGGAATTTGGGGAATTTTTTCTTAAATTGAGAAATATATATTCTATATCAATATTTAGATTTTTTTTTGCAGGTTCATGTATTCATTTTGAAGAATGAATATTCAGTGGAGGGAGGGATTAAAGAAGGAGGGTCTACCATATTGCTAAAAATAGAAATCTATTGAATATTTCTGCAGTTACTCTATAAAATTTAAATGCTAATATCTTATTTATTCCTGATGAATTTTAATTCAGAATTTTACTGTAATCTATCAGTTGTGGTTATAACTGAATTTATAATTTATTTATAATTATAATATAATTATAACAGAATTTATAATCTTGAGTCATTGTATTAGCTTACCTTAGAAGTTGTGTATTATCTGTAAATTTGTTTCAACTTTCCCAAAGTCACAGATTAACACAGTTTCTGATAATAAAAACACAAAACTTCAAGATTAACTTAAAATCTTTATAATAAACTCAACAATATTATCAGATAAACAGAATTATAAATTAAATCTCCATCATAATTAGATACAGATAAATTAGATGAAAACAGGAAAATCTCTTTACCCCAGTAGTTTCAAATGGAAAACCTTTTAAGAAACAGTATTGAACTAAGTAAAAAATATTTTATCATCAGGTGAAACCAGAAGTATAAAAGAATAACTTGGTGTTCCATCAGTTCAAAGAGGAAAAACAGCTTAGACTAAGAACTTCAAGGCCAATGTTCATAAAATGGCTAGGCAATAAAAAGAAGACTTTAAAGTGTCATAGTTTCAATTTTTTCTTTTCTACTTTTAGTAGTATCATGGAAATTCATGCCTATCACTTATTTTCCTTTCTGCTCTGTCATACATTTAGTTCACAACTTTTACTAACTTCAGTAATTAAAGGCAATGTTATAAAAGTTTTATCCTAACATCTACATGACTTTTATTTATATTTTCCCATCATAAACAAAAGAAAACTTACACTTCTTTCCTTTAGTACATTACTCTTGCATGAAGAATGTATAAACCACTGACTTTGGGTCAGCATCTTTATTTACTTTCTGAGTAGCAAGTACAGGTTGAAATAAAACATTTAGTTCCTGGTATTCTTTCTTCTAATATCTGATGTATACCCTGCAATAACAAAGTAGAAAAAGCAAGCCTTTAGAATCACATAGATCTGTGTTTAAATGTCAATTTCCCATTTAGTAATTGCCTAATCTGAAGCAAACTATAAAACTACTGAACCTCTTGAGAAAATATCAATACTATCATGGGTAGCTTTAAGGCCCAAAAGACAGAGCACATACATATTTTATAGTGTCAGCAATAACTGATCTATAACGTATCTCTTAGATAGCTGTCCCTCTGTGTTACTTCATACTTCATTTTGTCTTTGTTCATTGTCAAAGGACTTTCCACACAAAAATCCCTTAATTCATAGCCTTAATAAAATTCTATGGTTTCATTCAATGATCATCAAAATTTTATTATTTATTTTTCTAGCTGTATACATATACTTTTAAAATAGTAAAACCACACTACTAGTGAATAGACCCCTCTAAGAAGATACACTCCAAAATTAATTTTTTTAAAGTATTTCAGTCCACTAGACAGAACTGCATGAAAAGGACAGAGTAATATCTGACAACTTTGAATACAGGAAAGAAATAGGTTTTCAGTTTCTCAAAATCTCTATCTTTAAGGAAATTCCAAGTAGAGTGAAACTTTTGTCAATACAATGGCATATAAATGTTTTTACAAAAAACAGGGCCCAGAAGGACAGTGGCAGTGAGAACAGAGAAGAGAATGGCCCATTTTGGAAGTTGAAGCTATATTAGACAGTTGGACAAAGTGGTAAGAATTAGAAGTTTTAAATCTGAATCACTCAGAACATGCCTAAATATTTCAACGTAGGAAACATTAATGAGGGAGAGTTATATAGAATTTGGTGTTGTTTCTGTCCAAAAGACAGGGAAAAATGTGCATTAAATGGTCTGCGGACCAGAACTTGAAAGAATTAGGGCTCACCTGCACAAAAACAACAGCTCAATAGGAACAAATGGCTTAAAGATGATAGTTGAATATATTGAATTACAAGAAATGTTTCTGTAAATAAATTGCAAAATATTCTCCAAAACTGACATTCACAGAATCAAAATTGCAGCAAAGCAAAAAGCTATTTCTAATACTTATAAGAAAACAGACAATCAGACCAATGGAACAGAATTGAGAGTCCTGAAATAAAACCACACATATATAGTCAACTAATTTTTGACAAAGGGGTGAAAAAGCTACCTTGGAACAAAGATAGCCTCTTCAATAAATGGTGCTGGGAAAATTGGACTAAGACATGCAAAAAAATGGACCAAGAAAACTCCCTTAATCCATGTACAAA